>LBNU01011550.1:165465-177829 GCA_014162995.1 Artemisia annua | reverse complement strand
AAAACATATAGTTTTGAATACAAGGACTAATACACGACGGGTTCAGTTATTAAAAGCATGACTCGGTTTAAATTGATCCGTTTTTCGACCAGAACGGTTCAACCGGGTTTCAAAACTTTATGTTTAATCTCCAAATCTTCAAACTTTTATTAGAGGTGGCAAAACGGGCGGGCACGGGCTAAAATGGCACGGGCTAAAACGGGCACGGGCTAAACGGACAAATTATAAATCGGGCCAAACGGGCACGGGCTAAAAAGAAAGCAAATTATAATTCAACTATTAAAAACATTCTGAACAGTCCTAAAAACCCCTTTAATTCATCTTGTAAAAAAAATCCAGCATCTAAGTCTTAACTATATTTAATTATTTTTTCTGAAAAAGAAAAGATAAAATCTAACTGCAAATTTGAGAAAATCTGCTGGGACAAATGAATAAAAATGCAACTAATCTAGCTGCAAGTTGATGCTGCATATAGTTTTGAAAACTGGACCAGACCAACGGGTTCAACTGGGAAAAACATATAGTTTTGAATACAAGGGCTAATACACGACGGGTTCAGTTATTAAAAGCATGACTCGGTTTAAATTGATCCGTTTTTCGACCAGAACGGTTCAACCGGGTTCCAAAACATTATGTTTAATCTCCAAATCTTCAAACTTTTATTAGAGGTGGCAAAACGGGCGGGCACGGGCATGGGCTAAAATGGCACGGGCTAAAACGGGCACCGGCTAAACGGACAAATTATAAACCGGGCCAAACGGGCAGGGGCTAAAACGAGCAAATTATAATTCAACTATTAAAAACATTCCGAACAGTCCTAAAAACCCCTTTAATTCATCTTGTAAAAAAAATCCAGCATCTAATTCTTAACTATATTTAATTATTTTTTCTGAAAAAAAAAGATAAAATCTAACTGCAAATTTGAGAAAATCTGCTGAGACAAATGAATAAAAATGCAACTAATTAAATATATCTATCAATTAATTAGATTATTAAATAATCATGCACAAAATAGTTAATAAATGAGATAAATTAAAATTAAAATAGTTGGAATGCTTTATAGTTACCAGTGACAAGTGAATTGGTCGGAAAAAAAATGAGAGTAATTGCTTGGACGTTGAATTGTGTGATTCAAAAGCGCCCGGTTATATTAACACTATGTGCCCATTAGCCCATCTGATAATATCTGTTTTTATCTTTTGCTCGTAAGAGCCCATCAAATAAATGCAAGGGGGCAAAAAACGCCCCAAACTTTTAAAAAAGTGTCAAAAATCACCCAAATATTACAAATTGGGCAAGATTTGCCACCCTTAACTTTTATTATTTTTCGTTTATAACCCATAAACTTTCTTTTATCACTAAACGATCTGTCGCTACAAAAATCCCGTTGCTATGCACGGGTACTCGTCTATATATGGAAGAGAGAATGGTGTTGCAATTGTTGAAAAAAAGTTGAGTGAAAATGTGTAGGAGAGAAAACGTTGTGCGTCACAATGCAATTCACAAGTTGCTTTGAGGAAAGGGTTGATGGGTCTAAAACCATGGAAACAGATTTTAAGGGGGGGTGATACTCACATCACATTTTTTGATGCATGCACCACAATTTGTGCATTACTGTATTGTACGGTACAAATTGTAATGCACAAATTGTGGTGCATGCATCAAAAGATATGGTGAGAGTATCAATTCTCGTATTTTATAAGAGAAATACTATATTCACATAAATTTTACAAAAGTTTTTCACAAAATAATTTGGATGTGCATGATTGGTGTTCTCACTCTCATTTTGTATCTCTTATCTTTATATAATCTTATCATACTTGTCCATCTCAATTGTGTGAACATCTCTTTAAAAATTGTGTGATCATAACATACGTCTTTTAATAAAGTTGTATTTCGAACATAACATAATCCGAGGGAAGAGTATGAACCTTAAAAAAAACAAAAATGAAAATAAAAAACACACACTTATTCAATAACTAGAAATAAAAGAATTTAAAAATTACAAACCACAAGCACTATATTTATGAAGAGCTTATTTTGAGCAAAAAGATGACTAAGAGGTTGTTTCACAGAAAAACACTTATGCCTGCTTTTCTTATCCAAACACTTTATGCTTTTCTGCTTAATAAAAATAAAAAATGAGTCTTCTGGAAAACCTTACTCTTTAAGAAGCGGAACGTCTTGGACCCTTTTCCGTTACGCTCGAGATACCCTAAAAGGCTATAGAGCCTTTCCGGGACGATTCTCCAGTGTTGCTCCTCGGGTAATCGAGGGCTCGAGCCCATTTTGGACCATAAACCACTAATGCCTTCCACGTTGGGGCTCCGTTCACTGGGAAAAGGATTTAGCGACGGGAGGCCACTAGTTACAAAGCCCCAATAAGGCATCGAGATGGCTATCACAGTCAGGCGACCATAAAGAATAAGACGAACCAAAACCAGCAGCATTAGCTTTGCAAAATCAATTTTATCCATCACCATAATACATTTATGACTCCTTAAATAGATATAGACCATAAGGTACCTGCATTTTTATTAGCGACTTTTATTCCAAATTTACCAAACATTAAAAAAACTGCTTATTTCCTTAATTTTAATCTGAATCAAATCCAAACACTATATTCAGAAGACTTATTTTTAGTTAGCATAAAAACACTATTTTTTTAAAGAGAACCGGAAAAAATAGCAATCCCAAACACCATGTAATTAAAATTAAATAAAATTTTAATTAAAATACACTAACATTCATGATCTAAAACAAAACTAAAAAACTAGAAATCTTCCTATTGCAGCGTCACTCAACTCCATAGGGCAAAGAAATGGGATTGCGAGGTCCCTTAACTTTTGGGGGTGAATCAATTAGCTCTCAATAGCCCATAGACCCTCCGTTGCAACACCGCTGATAAATGTGTGGCCTAGCAACCATCCAATTTGTGTTTTTTTAGACTTTTTTGCGTCGTATGCTCAACTTGATTCATGTAATCTTTCGCAAGATCTTCCATCAAATCGTTGTGTTCTTCGTCACTTAAAAGAACTCGACCATGGGTTCTCATTTGTAGTTGTTTCATTTACCTCATAAATCTTCATCTAACGACGCTCGTTAACTGTAGCCATGAACTCTATATTAGTGGATAATTAGGCCCAAGCCCGGTTTGTGGGTTTTGGGTATTAGGGTTTCACTATTATATATAGTGTTCAATAATAAAGTTATACCTAAGGGGTTTACAATATTCTAACATGGTATCGGAGCGGGTCTGATCCTCAGACCTAGGTGGCTAAGTTAAGCCGCCTCCTTTAAACCACCCGTCAAACCTCTCTATCTCCTATCTCCAAACCTTGAGTCGTGATATGCAATGAAAAAAAAGGCAACAGTTTCTACGGATCTGTGAAGTAAAAGTGTTGAGTTGTTCAACGTTTTCTTCAACAGAGATCTTGGGTTTCTTGTCTTTGCAGCCACCATTCTTATAAACCTTAAAATTGTTGTTGATCTGGTTCTACGAAGAAGACAGGACAGGAAGTGACTATTGCTTTTGTCATTACTCAGTCTCAATTTTAGAATATATATATGAAGTAAGACAGAGTTGTATATGTTCGAGTTATTGGTACGATTGGTCCTAGCTTTTCCTTTTGCTAGGTTTATCTTGGATAGTTTGTGATTGGTTTTATCAAAAAAAAAATAGAATAAAATAAAATAAAATAAAAAATTATTTAATAGTTTGTTTTGTTTTTTATGTCGAATCCAGGGTATAAATTATTGAGACGACTTTTGTTGGTGTCAAATCCAGAGTATAAATTCCCGAGACGACTTTTGTTGGTGTCGAATCCAGGGTATAAATTTCCGAGACGACTTTTGTTGGTGTCGAATCCAGGGTATAAATTCCCAAGACGACTTTTGTTGGCGTCGAATCCAGGGTATTAATTCCTGAGACGACTTTTGTTGGTGTCGAATCTAGGGTTCTTATTCCCGAGACGATTGTCTGGGATACTTTGAGTTATCCCGTTTTATTTTGATTTATTGTTTTATTTTGCTTTCTTAGTTTACTACTCCAGTTCGAGCTTTCGCGATTTCGCCGCTCGAACTGCGGGGGAGTATTAGTGGATAATTAGGCCCAAGCCCGGTTTGTGGGTTTTGGGTATTAGGGTATCACTATTATATATAGTGTTCAATAATAAAGTTATACCTACGGGGTTTACAATATTCTAACACACTATAGTAGATCGAGTGCTCTCTTCATTTTTTTCACATGTTGACCACATTCTCATTCATTCATACAAAACGTCGAGTTATGGGCTCATAATCATCAATGATTAAGTATTAAACCACAACAGTGAAGTCTGTGATTCATGAATGAGAACCTCATTAACTTATTAGTACTAAAATTCGAATGTAACACACCATCAAAATTAGAATCATTTAAATCTTTGACGCATTCGAAATTCGTGCTTTCATCTCAAAATATCTTCAAGATATTAGTTTCACGTAGCACTTCTGAGAAAAGAGTTGATATTTTTTTTTTATCATTTTGATCAGTCTTCAACATCTTTGATTTTCTCAACATGCTCTTCAATAAACTCAGCCTTCAAAATCTTTTCTTCAATCTTAACTTCTTCTTTTTGGTACTTGTGCTTTCTCCTCGAGTGGAATCATTGCAACTCTTTTACCTTTCCAAGAGAAAATGTAGAGATTACGCCGTAAGTCAAATGTACCCTTAACCTCTTGTAACCGCCAAGTACCCAATTAAATATGACAATCATTCTTATCGGCCACTTCATGATAGAGCTCACGATAAAAGAACTTTCCAATAAGGGGGTGACAGTCATACCTCACCATACTTCACCATAATTCGTCATTAACCAATCAAATCAAGCCAACACATTCCATGATTCAACCATACTTCATCATACTTTTTGTGGCAACCATGATTCAAATAAAAACTAATTTTATTTTTTATTTTTTTATTCATAATTATATTAAACAATTTACTAAAAACATTAAATTTTATTAATAATTCAAAGAAAATTACATAATATTTAGAAAAAAAAAACAAAATAGGAAATCACTAGTCATCGAGGTATGGTAAGTCTTGAGCCGCTACGTGCTCCATAAGATCATATCGGAGACGGTTATGGATATCTTCGTCGAGTAACTCTTGTAGTACACTATCGTCATAAACTGACGCGACCGGCGGATCCATTATATGAACCGGTGATATTGCCATCTCATCGTCTTTTAAAATCATATTGTTCAATATAATACATGTATAAACGAGTTTTCGATTTTTTTCGACGGACATAGCCCGGAGAGGATGACTTAGAATAAACCATTTTCCCTTTAGACGACCAAAAGCTCGTTCGACATCGTTTCTTGCAGACTCTTGTAGCTTCTTGAATTTCTTTTCCTTCGGGTCAGTGGGATACGGATATGCTTTAACAAGTGTTGAATACTTAGGGTAGATTCCATCGGTATAATAATATCCATTTTTGTAAAGCCGTCCACCCAAAAAAAATGAACTGTTTGGTGCCGTTCCATTTCGCTCCGTAACATGCAATGGAGACTGATTTAAAACATTGATATCGTTGTTTGAACCGGGAGGACCAAAAAACGAATGCCAAATCCACAAATCATTTGAAGCCGTCGCTTCAAGCATAATAGTCGGGTATTGGTGATCACCTCTCTTATATTGGCCTCTCAAATGTCTAGGACAATTTCGCCAAACGAATGTGTAAAATCAATGCTACCAAGCATTCCAGGAATGTGATGTTTTTCTTCATGTGCCTCGAATATGCGTGCAATATCATGAGTTGTCGGCCTACGTAGAACTCTCGACCATATAACATTATAATCGCATCGCAAAATTTATCAAGGCATTCACCTACAACATATTAAATAATACATAAAAAAAATACGACATGTTTAAATAACGAAAAATTTATAAAAATAAATAATAACCTGACGTTCTTCGTGCCATGTTTAAATAGTCATCAAATCTATCCGGAGGTTCACCCGTTTCGAGTTGCCGAATGGCCGATGTGCATTTTTTAACGCCGTGAACCTTTTCTTTCCCCTCGCGTATTGACCCGCTTGAAACCATTCGAATTGCGCTTCAATATCACTAACAATTTTTAAAAACAAGGTTTTACTCATACGAAAACGATCACGAAAAACATATTCGTTAAACTTTGGTTGTTCGACGAAATAGTCATTCATTAGAGTTTCTAAAGCTCTTTCACGAAAACGGGTGATATACCCCCGTATTTCGGTAGAGCTTGCTGTGTCTTCAAGGGCATCATACGCGGCTAAAAAGGTTTCAAAGGTACTACCGGATAACCATAGTTCGGATGATTCGGCGGGAATAATTAACTCGTCCGAGGATGAAGAAGAGGATGATGAAGCCATGGTTAATATTGTGTGATTTGATGATAAATATTTTGTGAATTGTTTGTGTGAAAGAATTGTATATTTAAAGGATTTTTTTTTCCTAACGGCTATAAGATTAAGTGCTCCAACGTTCGGATTTTAATTGTTTCTTCCTTTGCTGATTCGGTAAACATTACCGATTACCTTGCCGAATGTATCATACCGTGAGACAGACAATGGCCATGCCGCTCGGCATAGTCCATGCCAAAAGTGAAACCGAAGCCATAGCCACCCCCTAAGCATCCTTCCATCCAATACTAACCTCTATTGGTTTGCTAAAAAGCTAACCAAGTTTTCTCGAAATCAAAGTTTTAGTGCTAAATATGTCTATAACCATTGAACATACCTTTTTCTTTATCAAACACTCTGAACAAAATATTTTTGTTGCTGGTATCCATTCTTCAATCCTTCTCTCCTCCCATACTTCAGCATTTCCATTGTTGAACTAGGAATTGTTGCATCAATAGTTGTCACCAAAATCGCATCTGGTTGGATGAATTCTTCGACCCCCGTATTTGTTACCCTCGGGATCCATGTGGATCGGTGCCCCAGCTACGATAATGGATCGTATATCTTCAAGAATAGTGGAAATGCTGTCAAGTGTGGATAATCATTCGGTTAAACCATGGTCCATATACACTTCGGACCATACCTCACCAACAATAGGTGTTTTGATACCATCTCCATCATTCACCATAAGGATACTAACATGCTCTCATGCCGGCTGATGCCGAACTCGGAAGCGAACTTTGAGTTAAAAAAATAATAAAAAAAATAACAAATACTCAAAGTGTATCCATAATCCAAAGGGACGAGAATGAAACCTCAAAGGGGAATACAAAACCTAGTAAAAGACACCTTTTTTCAATAATCAAAGATAAAATATTTAAATGTTACAAACGTTGTCCTATATTTATAATGGTTTTATATTGGTAAAAAGATAACTAATAAAAATAAAAAACGTAATTTTGTGTAAACATCCCTAAATTTAAATAAAACAACAAAACTAGAAATATGCCAAATAGGCTGATTGTTGCGCGGTTGCGCCTATCAACTTCATGAGGCAAAGCAACGGGATTGCGACACCCCTAAACTTTATGGGGCAAAACAATTGGCCCTCAATAGCCCAAACACCATACGTTACAATAACTCTCATAAATGTACGACATTCATATAGACTGTCGTAAGCTCTAGCATCCAATCCTTGTCATATTCAAAATGGACCACTGGTTAGAGCCTTGGGTATCATGGCTTGCACAAAGACGCCATCCAACGTGAGACCAAGCCAAACCTACGCCATGGCAACCCCCCATGCGCTAAATCATCCGCTAATTCCTTAGCTTGAGCCAAGAGACAATTTTTGTTTTTATTATAATTTTAATTGGCTATTTGTGTTGAGTTTGCGTTTTAGTTAGGTATGGTCGGTCTCAAAAGAGGTGTTTTGGCTCAAGGCATGGGAGAGGGTATTTTGGGTATGAGTGAAAATGAGTGTTTTGATGAGTTGGCATGATGTGACACTCAAATATGAGTTCGGCTTGAGCAATAGTACCTAGCACTCAAAGGGTATCTAACTAACTAGCGTTTTGAAACAACATACTATAAACATAATATGTAATTCCTTCACAACATATGCAAAAGCCGGCCTAATGCTAAACTTGTGTCGACCAAAACTGTTCATTCCTAGTGGTCGTGCTCATACGACGACCTTATTTGATCATGTTTTATGACAATAATAGTTAAATCATGAAGTCAGTCAAGTTTTATTTGCGCATGTCATTCTTTTATTATTTTACCGGCTTTTGGTAAAGTGTTCAACATCTGCTTAAGTTGACAAATATATCTATACTACTTATAATACATTTAGACACTTCCCTCCTATTAATTTTTAATATTTCCTAATATAGATTTTAAGTAAATACTACTTATAAAACATAGTTTACAAGTACTTAAAGCACACATAAAAATAAAAAAATATATTATTCATCTAATACAATTAATACACTATTAAAAATACCTTTTCACCCAAAAATAAAACTATTTAAGCACAATGTACAATATAATTAAGCTTCCAAAATATTAAGCTTCCACCCCTTCATCAAAAAAAAAACTATTAATACAATTAATACACTATTAAAAACACCCTTTCACAAAAAATACAACTTTTTAACCACAATATACAAATATAATTAAGCTTCCAAAATATTAAGCTTCCAAAACAAAAATATGAGATCCAACAACCCGAAACATTAATTCGAAATATTCATCGCCGCAAATTTTATTACAGGGTACCCGCCGCTGCATCGCGCGGGTACCCTGCTAGTAAAAGTTTTAACAAGAAAGTGTACCCTGCTGGTAAAAGTTTTAACAAGAAAGTGACGTATGGACTTCCTTTTTACTACAATTTTACGTTATTTGACATATGGACTTCTTTTTACTACAAATTAACGTTACGACATCTCTAATAATTAAATGTGCACCCATCCAATTTGCGTTTTCTGGACATGTTCCGCCTCGTATGCTCAACTTGCTTCACGTAGACTTCCGTAAGTTCTTGCATCCAATCCTTGTCCTCATCAAAATGGATCACCAGTTAAGGTTGCTTAACAAACCAGCGTTTTGAAACAACATAAATATGTAATTCCTTCACAACATATGCAAAAGTAGGCCTAAATGATAAACTTGTGTCAACCAAAATTCTTTTGTCCTAGCAGTATTCATGCAACGACCTTATGTGATCATGTTTTATGGCAATAGTAGTAAAACCATGAAGTCAGTTGAGTCTTATTTACGCATGTTAAGGTTTTTATTATTTTACCGACCCTTGGTAAAAGTGTCCAAAATCTGCTTAAGTTGACAAATAATATAAAAGTTTTAACAAGAAAGTGACATATGACTTCTTTTTTGCTACGTACAAGTTAACGTTGTTTGACAGCTAAATGAAGGTAACCATTTAGCGTGTCGAAGCATGTTTGTGGTTTTAATTATTTACTTTGAAAAGTATTTTCTTTGGGTAATACAGTGGAGAATAAAAAGAGACAGGATGATAGGTCGAGTGCTCGATTATAGTTTATGGAGTGTACTCAACTCTATATGATATGGCACAATAACTTCATGGGCGTGACAACGTTGGCCCTGATGAACCCATGGACTGTGGTGACTATGATAATTTACATCTTGACCATTTCCAGACGGGCTTTAAAGGGAGAACTGAGAATTTCATGATGGGTTTTTCGTAGATTTTGAGTTGAATTATTAGATAAGGATGTGATTTGCATACTCTCACAATTGATTGACACATTCAAATTATGAGTATTTTGACATTTATACCCTTATAGGATGAAAATAAGTAAAAATGATATGAGGGTATAAATGTCAAAGGGGGTTGATAATTCCACATAGCAAATTACTACATACACATAAATATCATGCATAAGGACAAAAAATATTTTGTCCTTATGCATGATATTTATGTGTATGTAGTAATTTGTTATGTGGCAATATCATTTGCCAATGTCAAAACACTCATAATTTGAGTGTGTCAATCAATTGTGAGAGTGTGCTAATAATCTCCTTATTAAATATCAACGGCAAAGAGGGTTGAGGACTTGAGGCTAATAATACCAAATTTGCCGATATGAACCTATGCAGTGGCGAATCATCTTGATCATAGCTAATAATACCACCCACTTTTATTTATTTAGTAAAAAATAGGTTGGGTCGGATCGGGTTCAATTCTAGACAAACACGATTATTTTAAGTCAATTACTCAGTTTTGTTGGAACAGAGGTACGGTGTAGGCGTAGGTGTACGATAATACAAAATAAATTCAATTTGTAACTTTATCTTGTTTCTCTCAAAATAAACACTTTTCCCCGTTTTTTAGGATTCGAATTATGATTTGAATTTAGATTTGAAATTGGATTTGAATTTGATGTAGAGAGAAAAAATATATTATGTATTAATAAATAATAAAAACAATATATAAATGTTTAAAAAAAAGAAGAAAAGGAAAAAGACAACGGCCCACCAAAATCCACAACTTGATAACCACACGAATGACACACCATTTGCCCCTAGATTGATTTTTCATTCCTCAATCCTATATCTCATTTCCAAAATTAAAAACAAACAATAATTAGTAGGATTCTATCATTCAATTCCCCCAATACCCGTCAACCAAATTGCACCTTAACCTTGCACTTAGATCAAATCTTTTTGGTTTGGGTTTTTGACATCTTGAAAACCTAAATTATTCTTTATTAGATGATATTTTTTTTTAATTATTATTTATTTATTTTAAGTACGCTTAATTAAAAAGTTTAGAGATGAGTTATATTAAATATCAAACTTTTCTTGCATATAAAGGGACTCATCCCCACCATCCATCTAAAAAGAAATCAATAGTCGAGATTAAAAACATTTTAATATTTTATCCATTTTTTATAATTTAAATATCTCTTAAACCGTTAATCGTTAAACGAAAATAATTACACCATCGCGACGAGCATCTAATTATCTTTCTATAAACGGGCACTTTGATATACTTTCGACGAAAAAAAAAAAACGGTTTTTTCAAGTTTTTTTTCGTTGCCGAAAAAATCACATATGATATATTATATATGATATTACATATCATATATGATATGTAATATCATATATGATTTTTTCGGCCACGAAAAAAAACGTGAAAAAAACGAAAAAAAAAATTTTGTCAAAAATATATCAAAGTGCCTATCTATATAAAGATAATTAAATGCTCGTCGTAACGGTATATTTTTTTTTTCGCTTAACGATTAACGGTTTGAAAGATATTAATATTTGAAAAAAAAGGATGAAAGTGGGTTTTTTAAATTGTTGGGATTAATCTCATTCACTATATTAAAGAAAGATGGAGGGAAGATGGAGGGTGGAGATTAGTCCCTTGGTATGTAAAAAATATTTGTTCCTCAAATGATGTTAAATCTATTTTTCAATGTTGTTTATAATTTTCGTTTTTATTGAAACATGCTGGAAAAGTCAAAGAATACCCACATACTCAAAAAGAAGTTGAAGTTCATCTTACTGATACATCAAAACAAAATGATGCCAAACATGAACTTTTAACTAATACCCTTCGGAGGAGATTTATCATAGTCTAGTGAAACAAAATTATGCAAAACATGATAGTTTCTTATATAATGTTTTGATATTTCTATCTATATGGTATTATACAATGTAACTGAATTTAATTACTTGCATTGGTCAAAACAATGACAAGAAGAACGTGTAGAGATGGCAACCGAGAAGGAACTAAGTGACGATGACGATTCTAGTTCCGAAAGTGAAGACGAAGAATATGCAAAGGTTGTTAAAGAGTTCAAAAGACTTACTAAAAAGAGACAAAGAGCACAAGATAGAAGAAGAACAATCCGAAGGAAAAGATTTGATGATGAAGACAAAAATACTAAACAAGAATGTTTTGTTGCTTAAGCATCAAATGAAATATGCATAGGAATTAATTTGGAACCCGATGAACGGGTAAAAGATAGCGGGTGCTCAAGACACATGACGGGGAATCGCAAATTATTCTCTACATACAAAGCATACAATGGAGGTAACGTTATTTTTTGTAGTGATCGTCGTGAAAAAATCATAGGCAAATGTACGATCTCTCAAGACTCCCTAACTATTGAAAATGTTGAACATGTAGATAACTTAACATATAACTTGCTTAGTATAGGTCAAATATGTGACAATAAGTGTAGGGTTACCTTTACCGATAAGAATAGTGTAATTATTAAGGATGATAAAGTCATAGGTAGAGGAATTAGGAAAAGTGGCGTATATGTCATGAAACTAGGAGATAAATTGGAAGATAGGATATGCCTAGCGACCTTAGACGAAAACTCCACCTTATGGCATAAGAGATTAGGTCATGCAAACATGCAACAAATACAATCTTTGG
>LBNU01011550.1:141262-153767 GCA_014162995.1 Artemisia annua | reverse complement strand
GGTATATGTCTATTAAGAGCCGATCAATTCAAATAAGTGCAACTCACCCCGACATGTGCAAATTTCTTTCTACCTATAAGCACATGTCAAGGGGGAGCAATTTGAAAAAAATGATAAAACTCTCAAAGTGTTAACAAAATGTGTTTCTTTATTCATAAACACTTTGAGAGAATTTTCAATGATTTGGTTATATGGCGAATATGGAAAAATACCAAAAGACCGACCACTTTTAATTTAAAGCATGGAGTTATAAGGATGGTAAGGTTAGGTATATGTTTCCATGATCCACCAGAACCGGAGGGATCTTCCCAGGGACAATCCAATAGATAGATTAGAAGTCCTTAGGAATGATTGAAAAAAGGAGAAAAGTGAGAAAGGGAAGAGTGCCGACTGACACTGAGCTAGGACTGGAACAAACCCAACAAGGTTCTAGTAATGAAGTCTCGGTAAGCACTGAAGGGGTTGAAGAATTAAAAAGAAATGAATTGAGAAAGGGTGAAAAGAAATAAGCCCTCCAATTTTTTAACCTTAGGGCAGAAACCGGGTTCAATTCATATGCTACTGTTTGTTACCAAGGTAACATCGATATTGAAGATAAAGACGTCATGGACCCAGTGACGCACTGCACTAAACCTCCCAACCACTCAAGTTCTCTTAAAAGAGCTTGTTTCATTCTCACGGGGAACCGGTGTAAACTATCGACTAGTCTCTTAGTGCTAGTTGATATTGAAACAGGAGACCCCTCCCTAGTCTCCGAATAGGATAACCAATGTGCACTTATCGAGTCTAGAGCCAAGAGATGCATCAAAAGATCTCATAGGAACACATGATACTTCTACACTGGTCGTTCAACATTAAGGACACCAGTTGTAATATTTTGAGTCCTACGCAGATCTTAGCAATCTGCCGAGAACACTTATGAGGGAATATACATAAGTATTTCCCAGTGATTGAGTGGAAACTCCTGCCAGGGTCAACATCAAACAGCCCTGACAGCAGGTCACTTCGGTAATCTCTTGTGGGTTACGCTTAGTGTGTTCGGTGGTGTTCCAAAAGGTCTACAGTCGTGGGGTGATCTCCAGCGACTCACCTAATCGTTGGTGTACTTCGGTATGTCAGTGAAAGCCCTTTCGGGGGCATCCGATTAGGAACGGCCTTGGTAAGGATTAGAGAAAGTCTTCACACTATGCTGTTGACGATCTCGAAGTCCGAACTTGTAAGTGCCGGTATGTTTATTACTAACCAAGTTTTATGCAGCTCAACATACCAAACTTACCATGTTCACCACCATCACTCGAGTTCCACATGCTCATACCAACATCTAAAAGGAGACGTCAAAACTACTCAACCGGGAAGATCTACTCAACAAAGATGTATGGGCATGTTGGAAAGGCATAATCACACCAAAGACAAAGAAGTTGACGATTGATGCCGATTGCTGAAAAGATGCAGATTCATCATCTCATGCTTACACTTCAACATCATAACTCAAGATATCATGATTAAAGAATGGGCTTCGTCTATGCTTCCATAACTCTGATGTAGAAGATCATGATCCATAAAAGTGTAAAGCATGACATCACAAAGATAATCACAACATCACAAAGAGACACATACACTCAAAGATGACTTGAAGCTAATTATATGGATGAAGAGCGAAGAACAAAGTCAAAAGATCATCATATACATCAAGGAAGTCATCTTGAGTCGACTATCAATGAAGAATCAACAACTACAAGCTACAAAAGAATCTACAAAGATCTCAATGCAAGAATTCAAAAAAAAATAAAGAACAAAAGGGTGACCTCTCTTAGGGGGAGATTGTTAGGAATACGATTTTTGTATAAAAAAGATTCGGTCACCCCAGATATGATTAAGCATTGTTTAGCTCGTAGTAGTTACATTAGTTAGTAATACGTAGTTTAGAATTAGATTAGTTCGCGGAAGAAGGACGGGTCTTTACCCACTGTATACCTGATCCGCAGCCCAAGTGGCACGCCTAAGTGGCAAAACCCATGTATATAAACCCCTCTCCATCCTTGGAGAGGGTAAGCCTTCTCTCATAATTCTATTTTCTTTTTTTTGGTTTTCTCTCAAGGCTTCATCTCTTTCTCTCTCTAACTTTCTCTCTCTACATTTCTTTCTTTCTTTCTTACTTGGAACGAACCAAAACCACAAGGTTAGTCGTGTTTATGAGCTTATCTAGTATCCTACATATTTTAAAACTAAATTTTTCATTTTAAATGCACTATAATCCAATATTAAAATATCCTTAACAAACATTCAAATTTTGATTTATATGATCCAATCCATATTTAAAATATTTGACTACCATATCATTTCCTACAATTTTTAACTATCGAGTACCTATAAATATGATCAACATCATCTTCAAAAAATATAACCTGTTTTTTGCAATCCACGTTTAAAAAAAAACATACCTCCTTATGGATCACCCTAAATCACCTAAGGTAAAATGCTTTGTTGTTACATGGTTTATATATTCTTCATCTTTCGTAGTAAGGTTAAATACTTATATTAGATGTACTCTAACAGTTTGATGACTTATTTAGGTTCCCAAAGGTGAACAATATCCAAATGAATCAACTCGTGAATCCAAGGATCGCAATGTCATTATCTTGTCTGATGATGATTTGGTATATGTTACAAATTATACAAATATTACTAACAAATATGTTATTCTTTTTAACGTTCTTAAAAAACATGCAGGATTTGTCCATATCCAAGAAACATGAAAGACAATTCAAATAGGATGTTAAAATGAACAACAATGTTATTAACATTATTTCTTCTGATGATGAGAAGGAAATCCAAGAAACATGAAAGACAATCCATGAAAGACAATCCAAGCTGATACTTTGGTATAAACATACCATAACCATTTTTCTCATTTTTTTTTATGAATCACTACAATTATACTTAGTACTATTTCATTTGTTGTCTTCATGAAAAATATAAATTAGGATTCTGATGATGACAAGCCAGTTAGGTTTAAGCATTCAAGAAGCGCTAAGGCAAGTTGCTTTCCAAAAAAACAAGATTATTGTCTCAAAGATGAAACAACTGATGATGAAAATGATGAAGCTGCTAATATGACAATGGATGGATACAATAGATTGATTTACGATGAACTAGATTATAATGTTCCATAATTGATAGTCCAACATCAAGCACTATATGGAAGTTTGACAAATGAGCAAAAAGGAATACATGATACCATAATAGATGCTTGAGATAATGACAAAGGAGATATGTTGTGATAACCGTGATTTTAGCAGATTAGTTTGACTAATAGTCTCGATCCATTTGACTTTGTTTGGTGTGAATTAAGTGTTGTTGTGTGGTATATGTGTGAGATACGTATAATATATCTATGATAAGTATGAATGTGGCACTAAATCCCTTTTGTGTGAGGTTGTTGTTATGATTTGAGGAGTATTGATTTTGGGTAAGTTCATTTTAATCGCCTTTGTGGTGTAGAAATGACTTGTGTAGTTTTGGTGTTTTGTGGTTTTGCGTAACAAGTCTTCGTTCAAGTATTTGAGCGTTAATTAGTTACGAGGAGATTGTTTTTATGAGTTGTGTTTATAAAGAGTATGGAAATCTATTTTTGGAAACTTTGTTTTGAAAATGATTATTTTTCCGGTTTGTCGTAAAATGAAGGTTTATCGCGTAAGATGTTAGGTTTCGTTTGGGAGCGCATAAAATATGAAAAGTATAAGGTTTTAAGTGTAATAATTAATATTAATAAAAAAATAAAAAATATATACATATATATGGGGCGGCTGAATTAAGGGAAAAGGGGGAAAAAGGAAACCAAATTTGAGCCCACTGGCGGTGATTAGCATGTAAGGGGCCCCCAATTTAATATACATCCATTAATATTTATAGTTTTATACATAAACGTTTTGAATTTTTAGTGTATTTGTTAAATATTATCAAAGTTGAACCGGGCCACATACAAAAAATAGAAGACAAACTTTGGGCCACATACAAAAAGAGTGAAAGACTTGGATTAAAAAGAGTGAAAGACTTGACTATTGTTAATGTTTTGCGTAATGTCAAAGAACTTTTTATTTTCCATAATAGTTAAACTTTTCGTCATTTATGGGGGCCTCATTTGTGATTTCGCACCGGGCCCCAAAATCAATGGGACGGCCCTGTTTGAACCCAATTACAACACCTAATGATAAGGATTATCCATAAATAATATATAAACAAACCCAACACCCCACAAACGTTTTTCTTTGGTTTTTGGTCGTTCAAGAGAGGCAAAGGAAGAAGAAAAAAATTAGGGTTTATAATTGTGAAGCAATAATCAAGAATCAAGGTAAAATTCTTAGAACACATGTTCAATTGTTTGTTTAATTATTCGAGTTCATGTAATATTAAGTATGATGGATCTAGGGTTTGTAAATTTCTGTAAATTAATTAATTAAAACATGTTGGGATCAATTAATGATTATATTATGATGATTGGTGAAGAGAATTGAGCGTAAAACATGCTAGTTATTGAGTTAGGGTTTGGACAGAAACATAGTGCTGTAAAGATACGAAGATATTTAATAGATGGACATGAGTTAGATCACGAGTTTTGACTCTAAATTATAGTTCAAAGAACGAGCTTTCCAAAAAGTCTGACCACGACTGATTTCGAGGTCGGGAAGTTAGTCTTTTGATTTTTACGAGATAAGGTGTCAAAGCTGTTAAACCGGGACAGAATTTGGGTAAAAGTTTGATGGTGAGTTGTGGGTGAAAAAGTGTTATTAAGGTTAGCCCTTCTGGGAAAGTTAAGTTTTAGGTTATCTTAGACTCCCACGAAAAGGATTCGCGATAAAAAGTTGTAGAAGTATTTTTATAAAATCAAAACTTTTTGGTGTGCGTTCAGATCCGAATCTGGATAGTTGACAAGTTTGATTTTCTTATGGGTATCTGTGTGTGTTATTAGACCATGGGCTTCTGGGATTAGCTTGTATGCTTATGAGAGACCATGGGGAATTTTTGATGTGAGTTGTTAAGCTTGTATGGTTATTATTTTATGTGGGTGAATGTACCCTAAAATTCTGCGTTTTCTGAAAGTATAAGTGCAAGGGATTTAGTGAGCATTAATGGTTGATGGTGTTTAGTATGGAGTCTAGGAGATCCATGGTGGGTCATATGAACCTTAGACATCCATCATATGAGTATTGCATGGGATATAGCTTATAGCTTGGCCATGTGTAACGTGAACTTATTTGTGTTATATAGATTTGTGATTTGTGTTTGTGGAAGCTGCAAAGTTTGAGGTGAGTTCATAGTCCCATACTTTTTACTTTGTTTTAAACTTGGGATGGGAATGATGCTTGTCTTAAATGGTTTGAATTACTGTGATTATGTGTGTGATTTTAAAAGGCTTGGACTTATAATGTTATCGTATGAATGCTATGTGTTGAATGTTACGTGATAATGCTGTGTGGTCCAATTGGGGGGGGGNAATGATGTGATGATAATGATGTGTGGTCCAATGGGGGGGGAGTATCCAATTGGAGAGTAATACTCCTACTCGTTATTATGTTGTGTGGTTAAATGGGATCCAACTGGGAGAATGCTTATCCTATTGCTCGCGCATGCGACCTAATTGATGATATGATTTGGAGCGGGGGTCACGTTCCAGCCCAATTGTTGTGTGATGGAATGGTTATGAATGCATGTGGCTTGTATGATAACTTATATTATTTTTCCAGCTATATTTTATAATCACAGTGAACTGGTTGCCTTGTGATATTGTGTGTCTTAAACCTATGAATCTCACCAACATTATGTTGACGTTTTAAGCATCATTTTCAGGTGAGCATTCTAAGGATAAGATAGAAGGAAGCGACTAGAAGAGACTTTAGTTGCATTTGAGAATGAACTATCTATATGTTTGGATATGAATTTGTTTGACTTTGTGGAAGATACCTTTGAAGGTTTGTGTTGGTTGTTTTATTTTGGGGTATTGTTATGACACTTCGTGTCAGTACTTTGCTCTATTTATGTGCATGTAGTATTTCTCTATATAGACACCATGTGTTGTGATGATATCCGTGAAGTTACACACTCGCGTTTCCGCCTTGGCGGGGCGTGACATATGTTTTTTGTGTATGGTTACGGAGGTACGGGGAAGACTTTCCTGTACAAGACATTGATGGCTGCTTTAAGGTCCAAGAGTAAAATAGTACTAAACGTAGCATCCAGTGGTATAGCCGCTCTTTTGCTTGATGGAGGAAGAACAGCCCATTCTAGGTTTGCAATCCCTATAAATGTCGTTGAGGATTCAATTTGTAGTATTAGTGCGGATAGTGATCTTGCTGACTTGATTCGCGAGACAAAGTTAATTATATAGGACGAAGCACCTATGGTTAACAGACTTTGTTTTGAAGCTTTTGACAAAACTTTACGAGATATATCAACAGGTATATTTTACTTTTTATTTTATGCATTTTTTGTTAAATCTGTTTAGTACTATATTTCTATTAATGTTTAAATTTAAATGTTTTTTTTAACAGGTACTTATACGGCAGTTTCAGACAAGGTGTTTGGTGGTAAAGTTGTTGTCTTTGGTGGCGATTTTAGGCAAATACTCCCGGTTATTCCAAACGGTAGTAGGCAAGATGTCGTACATGCTTCCTTAAATCAATCTTATTTGTGGAATAATTGCAAGGTTCTTAAACTTACGGAAAATATGAGGCTTCGTGTTGGATGCAACCCTGCAGATGCAGATCAGATTAAGGATTTTGCTAAATGGATTTTGAGTATTGGCGATGGGACGATAGGAGGAACTAAAGATGGTACTGCTGACATTGTATTCCCAGACGAAATGCTAATACATGATTCTGATGATCATGTAGGATTTGTGATACAAGATACTTATGAGAATTGGGAGGATAATCTTTGGGATCCAGATTATTGGAAAGATCGAGCGATTCTTGCACCAACGCATGAGGAAGTTGACAAAGTGAATGACCGGATGCTTTCTATACTTAGTGGCAGAGAGAAAGAATATTTTAGTACAGATACGGTGTCAGATTTAGACGTGGATTTTAATCATAGCGAGGATATGTATACTACANAGGATTTGTGATACAAGATACTTATGAGAATTGGGAGGATAATCTTTGGGATCCAGATTATTGGAAAGATCGAGCGATTCTTGCACCAACGCATGAGGAAGTTGACAAAGTGAATGACCGGATGCTTTCTATACTTAGTGGCAGAGAGAAAGAATATTTTAGTACAGATACGGTGTCAGATTTAGACGTGGATTTTAATCATAGCGAGGATATGTATACTACAGATTTTTTGAATACAATCAAAATGTCTGGACTTCCACACCATAAAATAGTTTTGAAGATTGGCACACCTGTTATGTGTTTACGGAACATTGATCAACGAGGCGGATTGTGTAATGCAACCAGGTTACAAGTATTGAGAATGGGAATCAATAACATCGAGGCAAAAATTATATCAGGTGGTAAAGTGGGTGAGATTCGCTCTATACCAAGAATGATTATAAGCCCATCCGACAAGAAGATGCCTTTCCAACTTAATAGGAGACAGTTCCCTATTTTCGTTTGTTTTGCCATGACTATAAACAAAAGTCAAAGGACAAATATTGTCTAAGGTTGGGTTATATTTGGAACGGTCTGTGTTTTCACACGGCCAACTTTATGTAGCAGTCTCAAGAGTGAAAAGCATGAGAGGCCTAAAAGTGTTGTGCTGTGACAAAGACGGCAGCTACACCAATTCTACAACCAACGTTGTATATAAAGAAGTTCTCCATAGATTATAAACTATATGTTGTTTTATTATTTTCAAGCTTACGTTTTGTTCAACATTATTAGTTTATTAATAATAGCATGTTTTTTTTTTATAGCAAATTACATTGATTAAGTTACACGTTCATACATGAACTATCTTAGAATAATGAATTTTGATTGTTTATATCTTGTTAACTTGAAGAAAATAAGTTGTATATTAAATAAATATATGGTTGCGTTGGTAAGCCCTGTCGAACAGTCGGTTGGAATTAGCCACAATGAACAAAGTAGTTAGATGGCCGTACCACGACGATATGGGGGTGTTCCCGTAAAACATATATTTGGTTAACCATACATCTTAGTTTCTTAAACTTAACAAAATAGAAAACAATATTTATTCATTATGAATAAGATTTCAAGACTACTACTAAATCGAAAAGGTGGTTCTTCTTCTGATATTGAAGACGAACATGATCGTAGTAATTCTATTGAAGTATCTATATCTAATATAGAAAATAGTTTACAAAATTGGAGTATACCTAAACAAAATATTAGAACTATATATGAAATAGGAACTTTTGAATGGTTTCAAAACTATTCTATAAAAACAACAGAAAAAACTTTACCTTTGATTCAAAACCAACAAAATATAAGATTATTTTCTGAAAATGCTATCAGAGAACATAGAAAAAATTATAAATTTTTACATATAGGATTAATTCAGATAGCTATAAAACCTTTAACCAGATTAGGAATTGATGTTCCTACACTTATCATATTAAGAGATGCTAGATTAGAAAATTTTAAACAATCATTATTAGCTTTAGCAGAATCTAATATATGTAATGGTCCAATATATTTTAATTGTTATCCAAATTATACAGTATCATTATTTGATCAAAATATTCTAGATGTTTTAACCTTAAATATAAAAACAAAAAATCTAGAAATAAAAGAAGGATCAGATCCATTAGTAGTTATATATAGAATATATTATAAAACTATGACTACTACTATAGAACCTCGTTCAAGAATTAAATCACCAAAAGAAGAAACACTAATTTTTGAAGCTAATTTTGAACATTCTAATGTAAGTATTCCTAAAAGATTAAAATGGAACGAAATAACTCAAAATCAAACATGGAATTTAGAAGAAATAGTTCAACCTAAACCTTTAAAATTAAATAAAGAAGTATCTAATATTATAGAACATACTGATGGAAATATAGAAATAACTTTTGGAATTAGTAAATTTGAATCAGCAAGACATTCAACATATATTCCTGAAACTTCTAATTCAGATGATAATATATATCTTAGAAGAACTCAATCTATGAAATTGAAAGGAGTTGATTTTAATAGACCTATACCCCAACCTTTATATGAAGATGATAATAAAAGTGATGATACATATAGACCAACTAAGTCAGAAGTTGAGTACTATAGAGAAGAACAATTATGAGTGATACAAAGTTACAAATAAAAAATAATAAAAATCAAGAGTATATTAATCATTTAAAAAGTTTATATAAACAAGAAAAATCTATAAGGATGGAAATAAAATATGTTGAAAATATGATAAAAGAAAAACAATTATATATTAGTCTTCGTGGTTTTAAAAATTATGATATAAATTGGTGTATAAAAGTATTAAGAGATAATTTAAAGGTAAATCAAAGTATGATAAGAATAGTAAGATCAAAATTAATTATTTCTTAATATGAGTTTATATCAATATGAACTTAAAAGACGAATAGAACACTATCAAGAATCTATTTTAAGAAATAATAATAATATAACAACTCTTAAAGAAAACTTATCAACTAACTATTTTATTAGTCGTCAAGCTCATCTAATTCTAATAAAAGAATTTTCCAATAATAATATTGGATTAAAAGAAAAATTAAAAAAGGTAAAAAGATTAATTCATTAATTATGGAAGTTCCAAATATTAAATTTATAATGGAAATTGACTATTTAAAAGATGAAATGTTAAATGATTATAATATTGAAAAATTAATTTGGTATTATCTAACATTTGATAAAAGAGAAAGATTACTACATGAAGTTGAATGGCAACTATATATAATTAACAATGAAGAAAATATTATATTTTTCTCATGGTTGGAATTATATTGTATAGAAAATAACATAGAATTTCCTTTTAAAGAAAAAATAAAAGTAACTACTAATATAAATAAAACATATACCAACTAGGAAACAAAAGAAAAAGAAACAGGAATACACCCACCCTATAATGATATACTAATTAAAAAAAGGAGAAAACGAATATGTAGGGATGTTTTTATCAAGACGAAGTGATGACGATAAAAAATCATTATCAAATATAATTAATCAAAATAATTATACTAATGAGATGTTGAATACTATAGGACAACAATTAAATAGAATAGAAAATAACAATAATAAAGACGAAGTTAGTACTTCGAAATCTAATGAGAAAATAGAAGAAAATCCTATATTTAAACCATATAATATAGACACACCAATAAATTTAGGTAAGCAAACTGCTATATTAAAAGAAATAGAAGATAAATTATCTAACCTTAATATAAGTGGTAAAATTAATGTTATACATAAAGACATATCAGATGAGAATATATCAGAAATAAAGGAACAATTTAATAATAATGAAATAAATAAAATAAGATATAATCCATATACTTCAAACAATTACATATACCCCAAGAGCTGAAACAAGAAATTATTATCCTAGACCAACACCACCTGATTTACAATATGAAGAAAGACATACTTTGGTTCAATCAAAGTATGATGGTGGTTCCATTTACGAATGGAATATAGATGGATTAACAGAATATCAAATATTAAATTTACTTCAAGAAATGACTATGGCATCAAATACTTATAAAGTAAACAAAAATACAGAATTACAAATAGTTAAAATGCTCATCTCTGGATTTACTGGCAGTTTGAAAGGATGGTGGGATAGTTATGTAACGCCAGAAGAAAAAGAAATAATATTAAATGCTAAAAAGACGGTAATTAAAACAGAAAATAATCAACAAAATATTACACAAGAAGATGATATGGTTAATACTTTACTATTCGCTATATTAAAAAACTTTGTTGGAAATCCAACAGCATATAAAGAAAGAAATTAATCTATACTACTTAATTTAAACTGTAGAAAATTACAAGATTTTAGATGGTATAAAGATGTATTTTTAGCAAAGGTTATGACTAGGCCTGATTGTAAAGAAATATTGGAAAGAAAGGTTTATAGCAGGATTACCTAAATTATTTGCTGAACGAATAAGAAACAAACTAAGTAATGAATATAATAATACTATACCCTATAAAGAGTTAACATATGGAGAAATTATAAATCATGTAAATCAAGAAGGATTAGCTATATGTTCAGATTTAAAATTAAAAACTAAAATAAAGAAAGAAGATATTAATAATAGAAAAGAATTAGGAAACTTTTGTGAACAATATGGTTATGAACCATTAAAATTACCAACATATAATTCAAAAAAGGTAAAAGGAGAATATAGAGTTAGAAAATATAGAAAACCAAGTAAAAAATATAAACAATATGAAAGACAATATGAAAAGAAAAATAAATATAAAAGAAATAAAAAAAAATTTTAACAAAGAAAATAAGTATAAAGATACAATAATATGTTATAAATGTGGAAAACAATGTCATACCTCAAGAAATTGTTATACTAAAAAGAGAATAAATGAATTAAATATATCTGATGAATTAAAAGATCAAATTATCAAAATAATGATAAATGAAGATTCAAGTGACTCTAATATTTCAGATTATGAAGAAAACGATTTAAATATAGTAGAAAATGATTCATCTGAAGCTAGTAGTGAGTGAGAAGCATGTGAATGTATAGGAAATTGCACATGTGATTACAAAGAAATAAATACTATAACAAATGAAAGTGAAGAGGTAAAAATGTTAATGGAATTAATGAATAAAATCGAAGATAAAGATATTAAAAGGGCATATTTAGATAGACTAAAAGAACAATTAAAAGATGAAACTATTGAAAAAACTTTAAAAATTAATGACGTGCAAGAATATAACTTGAATGAGATATGTAAAAGATTTAATAAAGAAACAAAAACAATAACAATTTCAGAATTGCAAGAAGAATTAAAAATAGTAAAATCAGAAATAGCAGTAATAAAACAAAGAATAAAATTTTTAGAAGAAAATAAAAAAGAGAAAATAGATAAAACTAAACGAGAAGAAGGAACTTCTAAAGAAGCTTTTAATAATAATGAATCAAAAAATCATATACAAAGTATTAGTACTCAAAGATGGTATACTAAATTAAATATTGTTATAAATGGAAAGTTTAAACTATCATTAATAGCTCTACTTGATTCTGGAGCAGATTTAAATTGTATACAAGAAGGATAAATACCAACAGAGTATTATGAAAAATCATCACAAAGATTATCTACAGCCATCGGATCTAAATTAATTATAAGCTATAAATTATCCAATGTACATATATGTAAGGATAATTATTGTTTCAAAACACCTCTTATATTGGTAAAAAACCTAAGTTCTCAACTTATATTAGGACAACCTTTTATAACTCAGTTATATCCTATTTCCTCTATAAGTGAGAAAGGACTAACTACAAAAGTATTAGGTAAAGAAATTACATTTGAATTCATCTCCCCAGTTATAA
>LBNU01011550.1:54428-113010 GCA_014162995.1 Artemisia annua | reverse complement strand
ACCGAGCATTTACTTTAATGCACGGAGTTATAAGGATGGTTAAGGTTAGGTATGAGTTCCCATGATCCACCAGAACCGGAAGGATTTTCCCAGGGACAATCCTTTAGATAGATTAGAAGTCCTTAGGAATGATTGGAAAAAAGGAGAAAAGTGAGAAAGGGAAGAGTGCCGACTGAGATAGAGCTAGGACTGGAACAAACCCAATAAGGTTCTAGTGATGAAGTCTCGGTAAGCACTGAAGGGGTTGAAGAATTAAAAAGAAACGAAATGAGAAAGGGTGTAAAGAAATAGCCCTCCATTTATTCAACCTTAGGGCAGAAACCGGTTCAACTCATATGCTACTGGTGCTTACTAAGGTAACACCGGTATTGAAGACAAGACGTCATGGACCCAGTAACGCACTACACTAAACTTCCTAACCACTCAAGTTCTCTCAAAAGAGCTTGTTTCATTCTCACGGGGAACCCTGTGCAATGTATCGATCGCTCATTGCGAGCTATGTTGGTACCCAAACAGGAGACGCCTCCCCAGTCTCCAGGAGCGGATCAAAACACACAATTGAGTCTAGAGCCAAGAGATCATCTATAAATCTCATTAGGACACATTTACAATATGCTTACTGTTTCACACATCATGGAAAGTAAGATAATATATTTAGAGTCCTACGCACTATCCTTGTGGTATTGCCAGAACATCAGAGTGATATGCAATTATTCACAATGACGATGGAAAACCTTCTAGAGCGAACATCTTTCAAGCTCTTGGTAGGTGACGTGTGAGATCCATTTTGGAGTAATCCATCTTGGATCAATGATCAGGTGACAACTGGAAAGCAACGATGGGGCGATTCAATCTTGAATCTAACTTGTTCCAAGATATGGATTGACGGATGCTTTTGTAAAACCTTTCGATGTGCTAACCTTCTTTCTTTCAAGCACATTGATTGGGTATTCTTTCTCAAAACAAAAGTATTTTTGATGAAAATGTGATTGAAAATGCAAAACTCTCGGTGTATCTAAAAATGTTTATTATGTGACACACGAGTGATAAATCAATTTCTCATCAATCAGTGAATATCAATTCACCGATTCACTCTATCGTGCTGTCTGCTTTGAGACGTTCCGGTATGAGAACATGCTTAGTATGATGATTCCAAAATGGATTCTTTGGAAGATTCATTACTACAAGCTGGAAATTCCTGTCAAGGAGAGTTTTCTTTAAAAAGAGACTCTACCTGATCACAGGTCGGTTTTCACAAAACCGGAGGGTAGTACGTCCTCGCAGAACGAATGACAAAGGCATATTCGTTCTCTATCTTTATTGCTAACTGTTTTATCTCAGGAACATATAAAGATGGTGATGGTGTTACCCAATTCCAGCTGAATCGTCTCATTCCATACCTCATGCTCACTCTGTCAACTCATTTCTAATGAAGATCTTAAAAGATGAGAGACTTACGACTATGATAGTTGAAGAGACTACCAATGACGTTTCCGCAACTCTGATGAAAAGTCTCCTAATACAGAAGAGTGTGAGCATGACGGTCCAAAAGTCACTAGTCCACATGAAGGCAATACAACAAAGGATGCTTGGAGATTTACTATGACTAATGATCTCAAAGAAAGCTCAAAGATCACTCATACCAAAGGAACATCAAGTCACAAGATTAATACCTGAATTAAAAAGTGTGCTGAATATGAAGAATCAACGCTACGAGCTAAAGATTTAAAGAATGCTAGAAGATAAAGAATTTATATTTCAAAGGTAACCTCGCTTAGGGGGAGATTGTTAGGAATACAAATATTCCTAAGTTAAAGACTCAGTCACCTCAATTATGTAATAGCATAGATTTAGCTCGTAGTTACATTTATAGTAGTTAGTACTTAGTTTAGTTAAGTAACACCGTGGAAGAAGGACGGGTCTCTTACCCACTGTATGCCTGATCCACAGCCCATACGGGGCGTTTTTCTTATTTATTTGTAAGGACTATAAATACCCCTCTCCACATGTGGAGAGGGTTGGTGCTTTCATTTCTTCCAAGCTAATACACAAGATTTTCTCTCATATCTTTCTCTCTCTAGAAACACCAAACTCACTTTCTCTCTCTAACTTCTACTTACCATTCAATCCATAACCTTTTTATGTCCTAGATATAGTGTTTAATATGTTACACAATTTTTTCTTTTAATTTTTTTTTACTTATTCAAATAAAACAATAAACTTTAAACTAAAAATAAAATTTCATTAATAAAAAAATACATAAATAATAAAGACATACAAATAAAAACAAAACAGAAAAACAAAAGTACACAAACTAAACTAGTTTCGTGGAAAATATTTTGGCCGCATTTCTTTTACCAACGCCTCGATGATAGCCGCATTCATCAGATCCATCCCATCGGTGTTGATTTCAAGTGCCCTCAAGTCCTCATTCCGTGTTGGAAATTTGAGAAATTCAACTCTCGCCAAAGTCTCACGGTTCATTTGTTCCAATTTCATCTCACAGTATAAAGCCAATTGTTGTTGCATCATTTCGTGAAACATTTCTTCTGAACCAGAATTGGCGGATGTTTAAAGATTGTTGACTTTTAGACTTTTGTTCCTTGCCGGGTGGACATGGCAAAGCACCATCTCCAAAAAACTCGGGTTCTTATTCGGTTGGCCGTCCTTGGTTTCTTCTTGTTTGTATTGCATCAATATTTTTCCATTTGTGTTTGTCTTTCAGAAAAGCCCAAGGTGTTTGTGTGCATAATTTCTCCCTCGATATCTTTATACAAAATTTCAACCCGCGTCATCATATCTTTATCATTTTCGCTGCTAAGCCTCGCAGTTTGTTCAAATATCGAGTTAAACTTCCTGAGTCTCCGTTTATCAGAGTCCATTTTCCGGTCAACATGTTCTTGGTATGCTCTTTGTAACCATTTTGCTTGGCTTACGGATTGTATTGGTCGAGAACTTTGTAACCATTTTCCTGGGGTTTATTGGCTTTGGTTGTTCAACATTTTTGGGTGATAACGGCCCTAAGTCCAGATTGTTGGGGTTATGGGGATTGTGGTTGGAAAATTTTAGGTTGGTGTGTTAGAGGTTTGGCCTTTTTTTATTATTTTATTTAGGGCTGAGCAAAACCCGACCGACACCCGAAAACCGTCCCGATCCCGACGTCCCGAATCCCGAACCGACCATACTCGGGTCGGGACTCGGTTTGGGTTTTTCATCTTGTCGGGATTCGGGTCGGTTCAGGAGTCGGGACGAAGTCGGGATTACAAAGAAAAACCATACAAATCGGCTTCGTTTCGGGACTCGGGACGGGATTCGGGACGATTCGGGCTAGACTCGGGTCGGGATTCGGTTAGGATTTTCAAGCTTGTCGGGATTCGGGCTTCGTCGGGACGGGTCGGGTTCCGGCCCCGATGCACACCCCTAATTTTATTTATATATTTATTTTTAATTTGCTTTTTTGTCGTTTGGCTTGTTTTGGTGTTTTGGTATATAGTGTGGTGGTCGTTTGGTATTTTTATGATCAGTTTGATATGGCTATCTTGAGGTTTCATTTCTCTTTTATGGATCTCAGTGGTTTTCATGATGATGGTGGAAATAGGCTTACCAAAACCTCGTTGATCACTCATCTTCGTAATCGTCATTTTAAAGGGGATGCACTTGCTATCAGAAAACATTCTCTGGCTACTAATCTTGTTGGTTTCGAGGCGGCTGAGGTTACGTTTAAATGTATGGCCCTATTGTTATGTGGGGTTTGTTTTAAGACGCATACTCCTCTTTCTAAGTGTTGACATGGTAATGGTTGTGCTTTTATACCACCCCGTGAGTGTGGTGATGGTGTTGTTAGGTTCGTGTTGTATGACCTCACCAAACAACATGTTCCTTCTTATGTTCAACCTGCCCATATTGAAGATTTGGTGTTACACGAGCATGGTGGTTTCGATTTGCCTCTCCTTGACACTTTTCTTTCTAAAGGGTTTCGTATTGCCAAATCCATCCCTCTAAAATGTCGTTTGGGGTTCTCACGGGTATTGAAAGGAGATCTTGATAAGATGATATGCTTGCCTGATGATATTTCTTGCCGAGTTAGTTTGTTAATAAAGCCTCTTTGTCTCCCTAAAACATTTTTCTCGAGGAGTAATCTCGAGTCTAGGTCTTCTATTAAGTGTCAATGCCAGTAAGAGTATATTGCTAGTGCCATTCATTCTTGGGGTATGCTTGGTGGTAGTTCATAGCTTGTGAGAGAAGCTTTAGCTTAACCCTCCTCTTCATAGTCTAATATTGATGAGGTAAATATGGACTTGGGTGAGTGTAAAGTCAAGCAGTGTAAGAGGAATCTTTATGATGGCCATTATAATTTGGTAGTTAGAGTTCTTTTTTCTTCTGGTGTTGCTCCATATAATGGTGCTACTCTTGAGGACTTAAAGGCTAAGCACCCTTTCAAGCCTGCTCCTCTTGCTGCATATACCTCTAGACCATCATCACCTTATTGCATCTCCTGCTATGGTTCTGGATATGATTAAGAGTTTCCCCCGTGGTACATCTTGTGAACGGGATGGTTTGCATACCCAACACCTTATTGTTTAAGTGGTGCTGTTGTGGCTATTTTTGATGAGTTAGTTGCTTCTACCACCCTAGTGGTGAATCTCTTTCTCGATGGTAATTGACCCAATATGTTGCGTAAGTATATTTCTAGTTCTCATCTCACAATGTTGGTCAAGCCGGGAGGTGGTATCCGTCCTATTGTTGTGGGTACTGTTTGGAGGCGTTTGATTTCCAAGGTTAGTG
This sequence comes from Artemisia annua, assembly GCA_014162995.1. Taxonomy (NCBI): domain Eukaryota; kingdom Viridiplantae; phylum Streptophyta; class Magnoliopsida; order Asterales; family Asteraceae; genus Artemisia; species Artemisia annua. The sequence continues at coordinate 108,225 of LBNU01011550.1, read as the reverse complement.
CTGCTATGATCGGCCGTTCTTTGTATGGTTGTTTAAATGATATACAATTTGATGTTGGAGTATCTGGAGGTTGTTCGGCCTTTCATGCCGTGAATTGGTTGATAGAAGACCGTGGAGATGAGGTGGGTCTTTTGATGTTGTTGGTGGATTTCAAAAATGCCTTCAATTTAGTGGATCATGAAGTTATGCTACAGGAGAGTTCGCCTTCATTGTCCTACTATTTCAAGTTGATTGGAGTTTTGTTACTCCAGCCTAATTAGATTATATTATAGGGAACACACTTTATGGTCGTACCAAGGTATGCAACAAGGTATTCCTCTTGGACCTCTGCTTTTTGCCTTAGTGTTAAAATGTTAATAATTTGGCATGCAAGATTAGAGACTTCTTTAGCCTTTCCCTTCAAGCTTGGTATCTGGATGATGACACTATTATTGGAGATATTTTGGTTATGGGGAAGGTTTTAGTGCTTATTATGGTGGATGGATCTTGTTGCGGCTTGCACCTCATTGTTGATAAAACTGGTATTTTTCTGTCTAAATGAAGACCTTAGAAGCAGGCTTGCGGGTGGTTTTCCGCCTAATATTGCCCAACCCTTGCATGATGTTAAAATACTAGATGGACCTCCTAGTATGGAATTTGATTTTAGTACAGAGCTTGTGACAAAGAGAGTTTCCAAAACCATTGACCTTGTGGGTGTTGTTGCTAAGATCACTGACCCTGAGTATGAGTTGTTACACCTTCATGCTTGTGCGGGTAAATCCAAACTATATTTTACTATGCGCACATGATCTCCCAGGTCTTTTAGCGTGCTCAAATTTCTTTTGATATGGCACTTCATTCTACATCGGAGTGTATTGTCACTGCTTTTGGACCTGGGTTTGGTGATTAACAATATAGGCTTACCACATTACTCTTTACGTTTGGGGGGCTTGGTGTTTACTCTGCAGGCGATATCTTGAACTATGTATTTCTTGCGTTTAGACTCCAATCTGCAAGCTTGCAGACCAAACTACTCCGACATTCTGGTATTTTAGCTTATGGGCCTTCCTTTGATGATGCCTTGTGTGCTTTTAATGCGAAAATGAAGATTGACCTTTTGAGTAATCCAAGTAAGATCGCTACCCCCACACCCATGAAGAAACTGGTAGATATATATTTCACACGTGTTACTTGAACGGATGAATCCACCTTTTCCCTTTCTACTCGACAGATGGCCCTATAGAAATCGCAAATGGAGGACCATAATTCTAACTTGATTAGGGTGGTTCATATCTTTGGGTTGGGACAGACTATCAATGCTAGGACTTACCGGTGTGTATTATGCTATCGGTTAGGTGCTCCCCGATTCTCTGTTCTGATCCCGTGCTCAGCTTATTTTAGGGTCTTAGAGGGGATATTTATGGGGTTTATACTGTATCGTGCCTGGTATATTGGTGTTAAACATCAGCATAATGTGATGCGCGATACCCTTGTTGATATCTGTTATCGGTCGGGGGTTTCAACTCGTAAAGAAGTTGATATCAGGCTTGGTGGAGGGCAGGACAAACCCTTATGTCTAGCTAATATGCTGCTCTACTTGTGAGATGGAGGGCTTGATGTATATGTGGATCTGACAAGGTCATTGCCCTTGACACAAACTGGCATGGTTGATTTTGTGCCAAGTCGTGCGGTGATTAAGGCCGCACAACATAAACGCGTCAAGTATGAGACTAAGTGCGCGGATATTGGATATGGCTTCTCCCTTTCTCATTTTCTTCTTTTGGGGAACTTGAGAAGTACGCAGTGACATTACTGAAGCGGATCTGAAAGTTCTTTGTAACTTAAGACATTGGGACATGTGTTGTTACTTATACTTTCAGTAAGATTAGTTTTGCTATAGTTAGAGGAGTGAGAGCCCAGATAGTATCTTGGTTTCTTTCTAATTACTTGTCAATCCTATGCATTTCTAATAAAGTGATTAAAAAAAAAAAAAGGCTTTTGACACACTTTCACATATTAAGTCTATTTCGATTAGCCACTCAAATAATGTTAAGAGTGGTGCATTTATCTTTTATAGAGTGTTTATATCAGAAATGAGTGGGAGCACAACTTGTGCTTATACTCCTATCCAACTTTATGTAAAATTTTATAAAATAATAATAATAATAATAATAATAATTTATAATAATAATAATAATAATAATAATAATAATAATAATAATAATAATAATAATAATAATAATAATAATAATAATAATAATAATAATAATAATAATAATAATAATATAAAATTAAAAAAAATACAATAATAATAATAAGAGTGAATATATTCATGTTACAATGAAAAGGACAAAAATATACCGCATATTAGACCTACGTTAATATGTATATAAAAAAAATAAAAAAAAAATAGAATAAAATTTGCATTGTTAGAACAAATAAGAGGACAAATAATTATCCCTGTTACAAGAAAAAAAGGAAGAAATTATCNTTATAATAATAATAATAATAATAATAATAATAATAATAATAATAATAATAATAATAATAATAATAATAATAATAATAATAATAATAATAATAATAATAATAATAATATAAAATTAAAAAAAATACAATAATAATAATAAGAGTGAATATATTCATGTTACAATGAAAAGGACAAAAATATACCGCATATTAGACCTACGTTAATATGTATATAAAAAAAATAAAAAAAAAATAGAATAAAATTTGCATTGTTAGAACAAATAAGAGGACAAATAATTATCCCTGTTACAAGAAAAAAAGGAAGAAATTATCTCGTTTCTCAATTACAAGAGTAGCCAAACAAGAAGAACAAATAAGAGACGTGGGATGGTGTATATGTGTTTTATATTTAGTGGTTAGACTTACACTTTTTGGTTGTGCCTTCTAATAATGTGAACCTTTTCCATATTTGTAATGTGACTTTTTACTTCAAAATTTGTATCTCGCTGAATTTTATATGTTTATTAGATTCTATGTTTTGTAAATTTATTGTGTGCTTCATATTATATTTTACAGGTTATATAATTGTTTGATAACTTTTATATTGTACGAGTAATGTTTATTGGTTGAAAACCGGTTTAATATAACTGTAGAACCGATGATTCGAGGAACTAGTGACTCGATAGTGTCAATAAGAAGACCGGGTAATAGTTCACTTTTGTTGGAAATATAGAGGAAAGATGCTTTTACATTTTTATCTGATGGTAAGTTCTTGGAACATATGAGAGTGATAGATAGCCTCTCTCACTCTTCATTTTCTAAATTTATTGTCTCTAGTTACCAATAGATAATAATTTACAACATCAAATTTAGTGAATAGCTTTTGCGAGACAGGTAACATGGCTCAGTAGTGAATAGCTTTTGCGAGACAAGTAACATGGCTCAGTAAATAAGGCCATGTATGTACGACATATCGATGTGTGTATGCTAAACTAGAAAATCTAACGCCTATACTACTTCATCTTAACTTTACCTAATTAAGTCCTTATCTTTAATCATTTTCAATTGAATTAATGTGCTTCAATATGTTTTCTCTATATATTAGAGCACTAGGTATCGTGGCTCAAACTGGTTAGAATTAGTTAGCCATTTCAGGGTCGCACTAGCAACTCATGCAATTCACTCATCCGCCAAAATATACCCTCCCTCATGGCTTGAGCCAAAAGAGTCCCACCCACTTTTTTTTCCTATTTTTTGAACAGACTAAATTTCATTAATTTATCAAATAAAAATGAAAATTACAATATGAAAACAAACATACGAAATTTAAAAAACAATACGAAAATTAAAAAATACATGAAATTATGAATAAACTACTTTCCTTGTTGATGTTGTAGATGTCGTTGCCAAAGATGCTCAATATGATTTCGTTGAAGACTTGCGTGTATTTGTTTATCACGCAGTTTTATGGCTTTCTTCCATTGCGCTTCGCATCTCTCGATCTAAGTAAGTTGTACATTTGCCTGCAGACTAACATGCAAGTCGTTGAATTCACGTATTGCGAACTTTTGATTTTTCAAAATCATGTTTTGCAATATGATGCACGTGTATATGATTCTTTGTAGGGTGTTGAGTGTGTAAGATCGCGCCGGTTGTTGTATAAATCCCTAATATCCTTGGAGAACACCAAAATCTCTTTCAACATCCTATCGAGCATCTTCTTGTCGCCATTTAAAGAAAGCAATTTTCTCGTCTCATGCGACCGAAATTGACTTGTCAAAACTTGCCCATCGTGGGTAAATCCCGTCAGCTAGGTAATACCAATTTTGAAATGTAACTCCGTTTACTTCAACCGGAGCCACCGAGGTGATGCCATCTAGAAGGTTGTCGAATCACGGAGAATTATATACGGCCACATGCCAAATTCATAATCATACAATGCCACAATTTCAAGCATTATAGTTGGATATTTTTTATCACCTCTACCAAATTGCCCAAGTCATGCTTTCTGGAAGTTAATCAATAATCAATACTTCTTAGCTTCCTTGAAACCCATGAACCCTCTTATACGTTGCATATAAATTTTGAATGTACTTTATCTCGGGTTTTCTTAAAAACCCGTGCATATGCAAATCAATAATGCACATACAAAAAATATGTAAACAAATCGCATACACAACGTTCACTCATTTTTAAATATTCATCAAATGCATCGTAAGTTGTGCCATATGCCAAATTGGCAGTCGTGCGTTTCAAAATAACACTAACACTCATGCGACCCATAGCATCGGTTCGGAATTTAAAAAACTTAAAATGCTCATGAAATGGATTGAAAGTATAATTTTTAATACCTTTTACTATTACTAAAAATAGTTTATGGCTCATACGAAAGCGGCGTCTAAAATAGTACTCAGGATATTCGGGTTCATCACGAAAATAGTCATCTAACAAATGTTCTTCGACAGTCTCACAATTGGGGTGTATCGGATTACAGGTAGGTGAAATTTCAGCTTGTTGTTGCAACGATTGATGATATTGAACAACTTGCGTAATCAACAAAATGTCACTCAAATCATCTTCATCGAAAAAAGAATTGAAAAAGAATCATCACTAGATATTTTGGTAGAGACTATGTGTTTTTTTAGAGAAAGTTGTGTGAAAATTGATTAAAATGAGGTATTATGTATAGTGTTTAAAAAGTTTAATTTGGAATTAAAAAAAAAGGTTAGAAAAACTAGCCGTTATTAAATGGCGATATCCTTTTCCCCCTTTTTTCCTCTTCTTCCACAAACTCATGCAAACCAGTATACTCACTCAGTTACTTGCGTTGGAGGGGGAGTATTGTGGCTCGACACTGGCGACGCTAGTTTGCTTGGCACCTAGGACTGGCGTGCAAACAAAGCCACGGTACCCATGAATCTTAGAATAGTTTGAATTGTCATGTAGTTTGATAATCAGTACATCATGATATATTATGTACATATGAGGTACACAAAAGGAATATGTATTACTAAGGACAACTTATATATTCAAATGAGTCAAGTAATATACGTACGTGTATCAGATATGTTAAAATAACAACATCAATAAAGTTTTTAACTAACTCCATGCTCGAAGCAATAGGGGTAAGGTATCACCCACCTCACAAGCTAATTAATTACTTGGGTAGGTTGTCACGCGCGATGCAAGGGAAAAGAGGAGGGAAGTGGTGACCCTCCTAACCACTCGGTTCATGTGCATTTTTGGGCCTCATGGGGTGTTTTTATTATTTTTATTTGATTTGTAATTGTGTGTGAGTTATTTTGTAAAGTATGTTTGTATAAAAATAATATTTTAATAAAATGCGAGGGGAGTGGTGCCCATTATGGGTGAAAGGTAAGAGGAGTTGAATGGTGATGTGGCGCTGAAGTGAAAGGTGAGCGAGTGATGACCACTACCTTGAGTCTTAGAGCTCTAGGCGTGGTAACGCAGGAGTCGGCGTTATGCCGATGTGGCACCTGCGTTGTCGGCGTTACTACACACCCTTGAGAAATATATGGCGTTGGTTTGAGCATTAACTCACCAACTTGCATTGGATTTGCTTCTTTTTTATTATATTTGTTTTATTTTTTATATTTTATTTTTGTTTTTTATTTATATAAATAGGTGTTTGTCTGTGTATTGTATTGTAGTGTCATGTAAAGAAGTCTTCCCTAATTGCTCGTAATCATCATTGTCACTGTTAATATATATGGCTATAATAGCTTTTGTCACTCGGAGAGTAGTCTGAATCACCATCACTATGTGGTTCTTCAATTAATTTATCTTCACCACTGTACCAAAACTTTACATGATTAAAAACATGAATATATGTGGGAAATACAATACATAAAGAAAATTATTTTACCTTCGTTGTGTTGTATTTTTTCCAAGGTTATTGTCTGTTGTCATAAAAAACGGTGGTCTCTTTTTCTTTCTCATACTTTTTAAGCATAACCACGAAATTTTCATCAGAATTAAGCTCAATAAAAGATAGCTCTATTGCGTGCTTTTCAAGAAAAAGAATTTATAAATCTAAATCGCTCTTTGATTGATAATGCTTTAAGACTTCTTCATTTAGTTTGTTCAAGTTGTATGAGGATGCGTCCATATAAATACATTTTTGAGAGCCGAAACAATATCTTATCCTGGATGAGTTCTTCACTAACTTAAAGAAGTCTTTGTATCTTAATTTTAGCTTGTACTAGGATGGTACTTGCCCACAAAATTTAAATAGACAAGATAATAATGTAACAAATAAGCGAGAGGTAAACAAATCTCAACTAAGAAAATAACATAAACATACTCGACTATTGGCGAATTAACCATGTTCTCTAATGTTCGTCTCGACGAGTCTTCAATTGTAATATCAATGAAGTCATTCATCTTTTATATTCAACTCACCACTTTCAACAATAGAAAACAAAATGAGTCAAGATATTAGCGCAACTACAATACATGAAGTGTAATATTGTTTGATAATTTTACGGGTCACATCAATTCTTCAAACATCAAGTGTAATATTGTTTGATATTGTTCCTGTAATAGTAACGAAGCAAATTATATCATAACATTTTTGGCAAAGCAAATTATATCAGAACCCTTTATATCATAAGATTTTTGACAATGTTATCATAAAAGTTCGGCCTCGTCAAATTGGATTTTAAACATAACGATGATGTACTTATTTTCCACTGTTCTATACATTAGTGTTGATCACGGTCGCACCTTCACTTAGAACTTTTTCAAACCCAATATTCGAAACAATCTTCTCAGGTTACTCTCACCTTATTAAACAAAGTTTACATCAAAGGAATGCTATGTTTACGAAACTATTTTGTTTAGCAACTTATCTAATTGTTTGTTGATATGCTCGAAAATCAAGTGACCCAAAACAGTGGCCTATGAAGTCCAAGTGACCCAAAACAACTACTCGTAATAAGAAAAGCACCACTTTTTGTATTACAGTGACCCATATGGTTGTCAAAATTAGATGTGATAAAACAAAATCAATCACGTAATTACTAATTAGAATGAAGAAGAAACAGAGACAAAGCAATCAATCACAAAATAGGCAAAACAATGCAAGCACTAAAATACTTTATGAATGAATGAAAGAGGAAAAGATCACATTATCATGTAATTACCTTTAGTTTGTGTTATTAGTTTACTACGATTTGTTTTTGAATTGTTTTTTTTTTTTTTTTTTTTTTTCGCAAGTGAATGTTGAGTTGATCACGTTGGGTACGACACACTCTAGTGTCACCACATACAAGATCAATAGCAAGGAAACCTTTTAATATGTCAAATCGTATATGAAACTGTTGAATTAAGCCAAGTATATTCTGCTTGTTAACAAGTGCTTATACTATGTTCTTATTGCATGATTAGTATGTTTCAGGGGTCTGGTTGGTACAAAAGTATTCTTGAGGGCCTCTCTATTTATGGAAGTTTACAAGAGGCTAATACCTGGAGGGCTGCATGTGTAACATTTTTGGGTTATTTATATCTCCCATTTGGGTCGTGAGTAACAGATATCATCACCATCAGTTCTCTTATAATTAAACCACTCTCTCCCATCTCCAAATCAGTCATAAGTTCTTCTTACCTTGTAATCTTTTGTTTTTCTCTAAGTGAGATTAATATCTCATAAGAACAATCGTTGTGTACTTATATTCGCATTGTGTTATATTCGCTCACAATATTAACCAAAAAATATGATGTCCGACATAGAGATGATCACATCACTCCGAACACAACCACCATCACCTGAGACAGCACCACCACCACTACCTGAGACAGCACCACCACCACCTCGTCCTCCTCCACCACCTCCATCACCACCACCTCGCTTCCGTTGGACTACCGGGAAACTTCTTTTGATAATATTTTCTACCGTTTTTTTTGTTCTTCTAGGATACCAGTTATCGGTGCATTTCGCAACCGATGTTGGTAGCATGGAAGTCGGCCAAGTAGATGCTGAGAATTTGTACGTCGAGTACAAATTCATCAATTCTACTGCCGTAACGATGCGTGCGAATACTACATTAAAAACTCATTTCCATATAACGGGGGATGTTAAACCATCCCCCGTTATTGCAACTTACAACTTGACCGCTATCGCCATAGAGGGTCACCCCATAAGCACATTTGGTCGATCAAGATATTCAATATCTGAAACTGATGGAAAATCAGTTTCAGTTGTATTTGATCCGTTTGAAACCATACTCCCTGTGGAAGGGCTATGGTTGTTCAAACAAATCTTAGCCGAGCATCGTATTTCGTGGTTATTCTTATATATAGACTACAGTTGGGACCTGAGGGACAAAGATTTATATATTTTCCCTCCTCCGATAGCACATAGTCACTATACTTGTCGACTGTTTTATGTAACGGATCAAAAGAATGTATCTTACCCTATGAGATGTGTTGAAATGTAATCCTTAAGGGTGGTGCTGGTAGTATTATAAACTAACTGGGGTTATTATTGTTTGGATTGGTCAATGGATATATAACAATTACATCTTATTCATTCACATATTGTTACGAGTTTTGTGGATTACTTTTTGGGTAAAGGAGTTTTGTGGATTACTTTCTCATATTATGATTTGTTAGTGATCCTATGTTTAGTTAGACAAGGTATTGTTATATTATCTAGAATTAGATTTTAGTGAATGAGTGTTGCCTGTGTGACAGTGATGCATCATATATATACTCCATAATTGATAAACGGAAACACTTTTTTGCTAATAATGTTGACATATGGAAATTGAGCTACATTTTTTTTTTTTTAATCGCAAGTTAATGTTGAGTTAATGAGTATGAAGCCATAAGAAAATTACTTAATAGTTCATTATGTCCAAGTTGAGCTTCGACTTTGTAAGTTTATACTAAATTAACCAACTTCATAATAAGACCATTAGATATGGAGCACATGTTGGGTACGACGCAGTCTGGTGTCACCACACTGGGTCTGATTAGCATCGACTGTGCTAGGAAAGGTCAGCAATTGGACACTGGATGCTCTAAAGCTTTTTAAGTATCAATGGTACCAAACCGTTCCATGTGTGCACATCCAAATCAATATTAACAATTATTGTGTTTTTGCAATAACCAACGTACTGCTTAAAAAATATCCTATTATAAATGTACAGCAAACAAAAGTACTTCCTTGTGATGAAGATGGCAAAAGTCTGTTACGTACTACAAACAAAAGCATCAGTTTTAAAACATAGCCAATTCGTGCGTGAAGGGAAAAAAAACACACGCACACACACACACACCAAGTTGTGTCGCTGTTATGAAGTGAATATATTCTAGGCTTTGTGTAATGGGAGGGGTGAGAAGGAGTTCTAGGGAGGTAGGCTATTATGTGAGTAAACGTAAGAGGATATGAGAGGTGGTTTTGTGGGTTAAGGTGAGGGTGTTCGCTACTGGAGATGAAAGTTTTGTGTGAGTGTAAGTGTGTTAGTGAGGTACTGAGATGTAGGTTTATGGTGAGAAATGATGTGACCATTATGAGGATAAAGGAGATGAGTGAGTGAGAAGAAAAGTAATGGTTTGACGTTGAGATGGTAGTAAATAGAGAGTATTTTAGTGATGATAGAGCACAACCGTTATAGTTCGGCAGCCTGAAAGCAAACGGGAACACCACAAAAACAACCACCAGGGGTTTGCCATCGGATCTGCTGCACCTGCATCTTTTCCTTTGTTCAGTGCGTATATGGATGAGGAAGCAACATTTGCTTATACCTCATTTACACAGGTAGGGAAATCTAGCCATTTTGTTTCTCCTGGCCTGGGTTGTGCTGCAGTTGGTAGGACTGCCCTGGAGTTTGTTTAGCACTTTAGGAAGTAAGAAGACAATTTATTGAGAGGCCTGTCATAATGGTAGGTATCATCCTCGTTATGGGGAGGCTTTTCTTCTAGGATTGTATACTTGTCTTTTCTATGTCCTTAGTATTACATTATCACAAATACCTGAAGCTGTTTATTTATGATAAGTGAATCCATTTGATGTCTGAAAGCGATAAATGATTCCTGATTAATCGATCAATATATTTCTTCACGGTCATGACTTCACTTTGTTATTGTCGTATATGAAGATTTTCTGTTACATTTCACATAGGGATACAAGGACAACCTGATTTCGAGAGATGTGTTGTGATTGTTGTCTGTGCATCTCTGAGGGAGATGATAAAGCCGACGGTCTTATCACCTATATTTACTGGTGCGTTCTACATATACTTGTAATATATTAAAATAAAGAGCTAGATTGCATTAATTTGGGTCTTATCAATCATCTTATAAACTGTAGGCACCTTGTCGACTAGGAATATTTTCGACACTTCTGGTAACATTTTTAGACTATGCTCTCTTTGTAATTTGATTAACATATTGATCGATTTCCGTTTAGGTCCAACTTTGAATCCACAAAATAGTGTGTGCTGTGCACAAAGCCTCAACCAAAAGAGTGCTTCTGATTGTTGTGATTTCTTTGAATGGCAGGGACGCATGGAATTGGGAGCTAGACGATGACGGCGTGTTTTCAGTCAAGAGGTATCATATGTTGTGGAAGTGAAGTGCTTGAATGTAGGCGTTGCAAGTTTTTAGACGGTCTAGAACAAATTCATTCCAAAAAAGACCAACATTTTTACATGGAGAACAGTGCGAGGCAGGTTACCGGTAAGGGTGGAATTAGATAGAAAGGGCATTAAATTGCATTCGGTGTTGTGCCCTGTGTGCAATAATGCTTGTGAATCTATACACCACGGGATTGTACTCTGCAGTGAGGTGATGAAGGTATGGTCTTGGTGTTTGGGTGGTGGAAACTAGGCAATGTGAATGTGTTCACATGATATGATATGCTTAATCATAATGGCGGTGGGGGGATGTCATCAAAAACTATAGCAATATGGCAAGCGGTTGTTTGCACAACGGGATAGTTTATTTGGAGAAATCGTAATTGTCAGGTGTTCAGGAAAAAGGTCGAATCACAAATGAAAGTTTTTCAACAAATTCAGTTGAGGTCCTATGAATAGATTGTGCAAAGATCGAGCAAATGTAAATTAAGATGGGACGTGTGGCTGGTGGATCCAAGATCATGTATTGTTTAAATGTTGTGTGGAATTAGATAGGGGTGTTAGGTACTGTGAATGCCAAGAGTATAATGGCTTGGTGTAAATTGGTTAGTCTAAAACAAATAAGTCAAGGTTGTGGAAATCAAATGTGTTGATGTCCCCTGCTTTGCTGCACAAAGTGTGGGAAAGGTTGAGGCCATGGGTTTCTTTCTAGCCTTATTTTAAATTGTTTTTGTATATAGCAGTGATGTGGTTGGCCTAGAAAGTTTTAGTACTTTCTGTTATAACATCTTGTTGTACATTGTCTTATGGTTAATTGAAATTGCCTTGTTCGAAAAAAAAAAATGCACATTATCCAAAAGAATTATGTTGATAATATTTGCTTAGTTAATCCAATAGTAGGTGAGGTTTAACAAAGCAGATCTGTGTATGCAGCTTTGTGGGTTTAAATAAAGCTATCAAAACAAAACTCAAACTGATACTCACTTTCCTTTGAAATTTATTAACTTCTGTATGTAAATTTGATCATAATTTCACATTACGGGTTTGGTCGTGATGGGCTTGTACAACAAATGCAAATAGTGGCTGCACAAAATGAATCTCTTATTGCCCGTCCTTTTGGCACGCGATTTTGGCAGGTTTGACCACAAATAGCAGGTTCGCAAAGATTAGGTTTAAAATCAAAAATAAATCCTGTTACATCTCGACCTGCCATGGAACCCAAATATTACAAAACATTAATTAGAAACACTAATAAATAAATCTTAATTTGTTAGTATCTGTCACATGATGAATTACAGATACTACTATGGACTAAAATCTATTATTCTAAAGAAAAAATTAAATATTACGTATCATGTAAGAAATTAAATCAAGTGTTTGGTTAAACCATCTTAAAAGTTACATGCATCATCTTAATTAGCGCTAATGTACAAGAAATAAAATGTTTTTTTTTTAATGTTTACTATTTAAAAGGTAATCAAAATGATCTATATATTGCAATAATCAGGGACGGAGCCAAGGGGGTGCCCGCGGGTGCACGTGCACCCTATGGATTTTTTCGATATAATGTTAATTTTAAAAAAAAATCATCGATTTTTTCTAAAAGTATCTTAAATACACCCGTTGCTAGTTTCCTGCTAGCGTTTTTGACTTTTTGGGTGATTAATATAGTCTTTAGTCCTTTGTGGTTAGGGTGATGGCTTTGCCGAAGCTCTACCCCTTAGGTCTTGTTGCTGGTCAAAAAAAAATAAAAATGCACCCAGTGCATCAAAATGTGTCTCTAGTATTATTTAGTTGGTATACTTGCAAATAAAAAATCTTTGTTTTAATCCACTTTTTAACTCTATTATATTACGGTTCAAAAAAATTTGTGCACCCGGTCATATTTGTTTCTGGCTCCGTCCCTGGCAATAATTATATCAAAATGATCTATATATTGCAATAATCTAATAATCCAATGGCTAAAAACCCTTCTTATAGGTTTTACCATTAGAGACTTTTCTATATATATATATATATATATATATATATATATATATATATATATATATATATATATATATATATATATATATATATATATATATATATATATATATATATATATATATATATATATATATATATATATATATATATTAACATCTTTTGATTTAGCTATTTAAATTAATAAATTAGAAAAATCATTTGAATTTAATTGAAAACTATTATTTTAATTAGATAATATTCAATCCAACCCAAAAATAGTTTAAACATTTTTCTAATGTTGTGAAGGTTTTTATACCTTTAAATATAAACTAAAAGCGTAAACAATTCTTTTATAAACTATATAACGTACATTTATGTTATTAATGAAACATAAAAATCAGCAGCCACACACAAACAGTAGTAATCTCGTTATATTTATTCATAAATATACAAAAATGCTATGATTTTTATAAATTAAACTAACAAATGAGAGTCACTGAAGTATTACCTAGGCGACTGCATAATTCTTGTTGCCCAACAACAATCATTTTCGTAAAACATGTAAACAACATGCAAATGATAAGAAAACACATCACATTTTTTTCCATTGTAAACTAAAATTTTCAAGAGAATGAATATTTAGAGTTGTATATCATCTTTGTTGGTACTTAGGTATTTATATACAGTTTCCAAATAGTTAGAATTGAAAGAAAATATTTCTGTTTTTAATATGTAATTAAATCATTAATTAATATTAAATAGCATTAAATGAGGATATATGTAACTTTCTCTACATATTCATAAATAATAATTAAATACTCCCTCCATCTCAAAACTATTGTTCATATTTTTATTTTGGGATTTCTCAAAATAATTGTCAACTTTCACCTTTAAGTAAAAACTGAAGAGTACAACAGAAGATATTCTTTTTAGGTGGTTTAAAACTAAAGTAGTCCCACTTTTATTAAACTTATTAATTTTGTCTTTTGACAATTATTTTAAGATGGATGGAGTACTAAAGATTGTCCATAACTTTCATGGTAACACCTTTTAAAAACATTTTTATATATCTACTAAATCCCTCATGCTTTGTGAGACACACATTAATTTTAATGTATTTATTAAAAATATAAGTGTTAATATATCATGTGCACACTACAAATACTGTTATAAATTACCTTCCCCAACATTTTACTACCTTAGTATTTATTATTTACTAGGAATTTGTATGACACATATAAATCAATGGAAGTGAAATGGTTAGGATGAGTTATCATAAGAGTGTCATCCGGAACCAATCAAGACAAGTTATGAAATTTTTAGAAAAAATCAAACGTAAAAAAGAAAATTAAGTAGGGACAAATTTATTAACGAGAAAGGGTGCAAAGCTATAAAACACGAAGTGAAAATTTTTATTTCACAATATATATTACACATATCTATAATTCATAAAGACGTTTGGGGCATAAAAAAAAAACCTCTATACTACACGTGACACAACACGCATCAGAGGACCTGAGTACACCTGGGAACGCGAAGATGAGTTCAAATGCAAGTACCCAAACCTTTTCAAAACGGTACTGGTGACTTAAACTGAAATCCAGGACGGATTTCCAAATATGATGTATGTGATGTAACACCCGATACTTTTCCTATACCTATTTCTAGCCATATATTTTATTTTATGTTACCTGAGATTATAAACTTTTCTTGCATGTTAATTGGGCTTGATAAACATGAGATATATTGAGAAACGAGAACTTTATTCCTTGATTGAACTAGCACAACATAAAAAACAAAAATCATATTGTATTTGCCAAATATATTGTATTAAATTGACGTTGGAAAAAAATATTGAAGTTCATACTTGATTTTACTGGAAAAATGATTTCGTGAACAATGGCGCAAGTTTCGTAAAGTTTCGAGTCCGTTTGCTATGTCAAATGAGCCCCAAACCGTTTTAACGAAAAGTATTACTAGTTTGACAACTATGGCCCCTCCTCCTTTTTATTTTCATTTCACACCCTCACTCTTTATATTTTCATTTCAACCCTTTTTCAAAAAGATAAATAATATTATATTTAATTTTTCACTGGTGGTGGCAACCATGACTCAACCAAAACCCCATATCTCACCACCCACCAATAATATTATTTCACCTCATCTCCTACCTCAACCATACCTAACCATACTTTTTAATGGCAACCATGATTCAACCATACGTCAACTAATTTTATTTTTTTATTTTTTATTTTTTACTTTTAAAATAAAAACAAAATAAAACAAAAACAAAATTTTAAAAGGATAAAAGTTCTCTCTCCC
Source organism: Artemisia annua (assembly GCA_014162995.1). Taxonomy (NCBI): domain Eukaryota; kingdom Viridiplantae; phylum Streptophyta; class Magnoliopsida; order Asterales; family Asteraceae; genus Artemisia; species Artemisia annua. The sequence continues at coordinate 92,887 of LBNU01011550.1, read as the reverse complement.
TCATATGTATTGTCACCTCCATCTCCCTCATATGTATTATCACCTCCATCTCCTGAGGCCAATCCATAGCATCTGAAAACAAAGAAGATGGTAACTCTTTTTGGCCATGGCGCATCTGAAAACAAAGAAGATGGTAACTCTTTTTTGGCCATGGCGTCTCTCCCTCGAAGTCAACGAAACCCAACAATATATAAGATGACGAAGCTAAACCGCAGATGGTAACTCTTTTTAGCCATGGCGCATCTGAAAACAAAGAATGGAGAGTCAAAAATCCCCCAACGTTCAAATCATTAAAGTCCCAACGTTCATTTTTTCCTTAAACCGTTTCGGCAACATATGCCGTGAGGCATCATGCCGCTGCATGCCGCTTGACTGGCGGCAGTGTTGCCGCTCGGCATCACAGCAAACCGCAGCCAAACCGCAAGTGTTGCTGTAGGATATCACATAACATCAAACACGTGTGGTATACTTGGTACGGATCGAATAAAGAAGAAAGAAAGAAGAAGAAAACTATAGAGAGAAAGTATAGAGAGAAAGAGATGGAACCTAGAGAGAAAACCAAAAAAAAAGAAAATAAGATTATGAGGGATTCCACCCTCTCCAAGGATGGAGAGGGCCTTTTATATGTACAAGGTATTTTGCCACTGCTGGGCTATGGATCGGGCTGACAGTGGGTAAAGACCCGACCCGACTCCACGAATACTAACTAATACTAATCATATGTGTGGGGAGCTTTTGAGGTGAATGGTGGTGTGTAACAGTGGTGATGGTGGGGAGGTTTATATGGCGGGTAAAAGGGAGGTAGGGGATGACTGGGTGCAGTTTGACTGTTTGACTGGTGTTATAAAAAACGTGGGGTGGGGCTTGGTGTTGGGCTGAGGTTATTTTGGGCCAGGAAAAGGTTAGTGTTAGATATTTGGGTTTATTTGATTTGGATTTAGGAGATAACGAGGGTCCATTTGGTTTTAGGTTTATATAATCATAAGGACCAAAATTATAAATCTCCAAAACTGAAGGGACCAAATATGCCAAGTTTTCAAACTCACTTCCAAGGGCCATTCTTGACATGCTACAACTTTCCAAGGACCTTTGATAATTCATTTCCAAAATAAGATATCCGGGGACCAAAATTGTAAACATTGCAAACTTAAGGGACTGAATTTGCAAATTCTTCAAAATTGCACTCTGAGGACCAAATTTGTCATTTGAGGATTCTAGGAGGACTTTTGTTGACTTTTCTTCATAAAATCTCTCTAAGGACTAATTCTGACAACTTCTGATAGTTTAGGGACTGATTTTGACAATTCTTCCTATTTTGCTCGTTTTTCGTCTGTTTTCAATCCTTTGTACCTGAAACACGGAAAAACACACTCTTAGGAAATTTGTAACATTATTTGGTCATTTTAAAGTGTTTTTGGTTGTTTTGACTTGAAAAATGGACGAAAAGATATGTGCAAAAAGGCACATATCATTCCTCTTGTGAAAGTTCGTTGGAATTCCAAGAGAGGATGATGACATCAAATAAGTACATTATATTGTCATCGTTTATCCTATTTAATTGTCTTGCTATATTAAATTATATATGAGAATTGGTACTTAATTGTTTACTTTTGTAATTTTAAGGTAAAAACAAGCAATTGGTGAAACTTGGCGATTTTGGACTAAATATGGAGCAAATTAATCAATATGGAAAAGTCTACTGAAATCAAAGAGATGCGCCTTATCATTCTAGACGGATATGCCGTATCATCATACTTAGATGAATTCAAAGACCATTGCCTGACTTTGACGAATGCGACGCATGTGATTTTATCATGCGCCGCATATGAAAATTTGGTCAACAAAGAAGATCCAGCTTGTTCTACTCCAGATACGCCGCATTACATTATTGACATACGGCGTATCACTATCAAGACTTCACCAAAGACAATCCAAAATGCTAAAGGTCATGCGCCGCATAGAGATTCAAGATATGCCGCATCTGAAGNCGCCTTATCATTCTAGACGGATATGCCGTATCATCATACTTAGATGAATTCAAAGACCATTGCCTGACTTTGACGAATGCGACGCATGTGATTTTATCATGCGCCGCATATGAAAATTTGGTCAACAAAGAAGATCCAGCTTGTTCTACTCCAGATACGCCGCATTACATTATTGACATACGGCGTATCACTATCAAGACTTCACCAAAGACAATCCAAAATGCTAAAGGTCATGCGCCGCATAGAGATTCAAGATATGCCGCATCTGAAGACGGTGTACGAATATTCCAGAATATATTAATCTTGGACCCCACGCGAAGTTATCTAGATGCGCCGCATCTACTTAGCTGATGCGCCGCATCGTGCCCTCAGACAGAAGGTATAAATACCCCATCATACATAAGAATTTTGTGCGCAACCAAACCTTAAGGATACGAATTCAGACAAAAAGGAAACACAAGACACACGCCAAATGAAGATCTTAGAGCAGTAAGAAGGTCTTGCATGTGTTTAATTTATTAAGTAGTTTTGTTTTATTTTAATAGTAAACTTTAATCCATCAGGATTGATGGGCTTATGGCCACCATACTGCTCCCCTTAAAATTTCTTTCCCATCGATTAATAGTTTATATGATGTTTTTTTGGTTCTTTTTATATGTGCATTGATAACCTTTGTGTCTAGCTGTGTTTTGCTTGGGCTGCCATACCCCCTCCACGCTTACTTACTAGTGCAAATTAGTTAAGTGAGATAGACATAAGTGATCATTAAGGGTTTAATCGCCTATACTTAAGATCCAACAAGACAGATAAGATTCCGATAATCATCATATAAAACTTGCAATAAAATAAATGACAAGCTACTTAACCATAGGACATGCCTTATATTTGTATCTATTATCTATCTGTGTACGTGTTAGCTATTCGCTGTATTTGTTCTCATTATTAGATTAATTACTGTTAATCTACACAAATTGTGCTAGTCTATCAGACTAAACCCCCTTGCGTTAGATTAGGTTGTAAAACTAACTTATTATATTAAAATACAGATTAGATTAACTAGATATTACGTTCCACTGTTAGTGATCGGCACTCTGCTTACCACTATCTACATAGTGATCGGGTACACTGTCAAACCTAGCTGAATCCCTGCCATTGAAACCAAACTTCCTCCCAGCCTTTTTCTTAAATCTCTTGATGCTCAATGAGAGCATAGCCACCTGCCACTTCAAGTTTATCTCTTCCATATCCAATGGATCCACCTGTTCAAAGTCCTCATAGGAGAGTTGCTGCTGAGATTCACAATCAGCAACAAAAGAGTGCAGTACATCTTCCAACACACTACCAGAAGAATGTGATTTGTGTGTGTGTATGAAGATGATGGCGATGAAATTGGACTTGAACTAGGAGGCATTATATTGGATGTAGAACCAACAAAAGCTGAGTAATTGGGAGTAGTTGAACGAATAGGACTTTGACATTCTGGTTCAAGATTTTGAGGCTTAGTTGTTAATAAACATCCAAAACTCATCTATGTCCAATCCACCTTCAGGCGTTTTAGTGCAATACTTACTTGAAGCCATCGATGGAGGCTCAATGTGATCTTAAGAATTTTAGTCATTGCAATCCTTCATTTGTTCTGGCCTTCGCCGTTCAGCTGATTCAATTGCTCAGAATCTTATGAAGTTTGTCATAACCCTCGTATGTTGGTGGATACCTTTTTCCTCAAAGTGATTCTGAAACTCTTGAAACTGCTGCTGGGTCAGCATTGCTCTCTCATCCTTTATGACTCTCATTCCCACCAAATCTAGCTTTAATTTCCTCCAGGATCCTTATTGCATCAGTCTATGGAGTGAAAGTCACCCAAGTGACTCTGGAGGTATAGCTTGAAGAAGAAATAGTTCTCACTTTATTTTCCCTCTGAAGAGCAAGAACCTCTTCAGCAGATGTAGGATCAAGATAGTATATTCTACCATCTGCGTCAGTGCCAGTCCTCTTTGGACTGTTACCTTTAAGGACCACCTTCCAAAGATTATGATCAATGTTGGTAATCCAGTTCTGCATCTGCATTGCCCAGAGTTCATACTCTTCTTTCTTAAGGTAAGGGAATTTTGCATTGCTGTTAGAGAGAGTGAGGTGATGAAGGGATGCTGTGTTTTGATTGTGTGTTGTATCTGACTCAGCGTCAGATCCAGACATGATGTAAAGTTGTGTTGTTGAGGAGTGTTTAAAGAATTGATGTTCTCAGTATCAAAGAGACTCTCCCGAGGCTCTGATACCACTTGTTGAATCTATGTATCCTTGATAGATCTTGTAGCTCTCGTTGATCGTTAGCAGTGTCTATGTAATCACAAACACTCTAATAGAGAATCTCCAAAGCTTGTATTCTAATGCGGAAAACAAATACAAACATAAACAATGAATACTAAGAACGTTTAATCCTCTATGGATTTTTATATATTAATAACTTGTAAACTCGTTCATTACATTGAACATAAACTTGTGTTCCTTTTATAGACAAGGAACCCTAACCTAAACCGTTTCACAAGAAACGTATATTCTATAAACTTTAAATGATATGCATTATCTTTTCCTAATATTACTCATGCATATCCTAACTACATTACATAATACGCGGTTTAACTATATCCGCATAAACTAAGGTGTCATTTGTTTTTTCAGAGCTTTTACCTCTTCATCTGCAAACCATGTCTGCAGAAGAAGAAGTACATCTGAAGCTCTTCATCTGCAAGAAGAAGACCGTTTGTTTTTTGTGCTATTGAAGTACTTCTTTCCCTTTTATTTATTTATTTTTTTTTTCAGTAGTATTTTTTTGTGTTATTTAAGTTTTTTTTTTTCAATAGTTTATTTATTTATTTTTTTTTTGTTATTGAAGTACTTTTGTTTTTCTTCTTCTTTCATTTCCTTTTTCTTCTTCACTAGTTTTTTTGTGCTATTGAGTGTAAAACAAGCAATCGCTTAAAATACGGAGTATTAAAGACAATACATAATGGTTCAAAATATACCAATATCGCTTAAAAGACGGAGTATTAAAGACAATACATATGGTTCAAATTATACCAATACATAATGGTTCAAAACATAAAAATTGCAAAGCACATAAATTATCAAAATACTACAAACATATATTAAATTAGGACCCGACCCGTTCAATCACTTTGCATTAATTGTTGCGCGATTTGATCTCTTAAATTAGTCATATATTGTCGGTCTGATGCATTGCCTTGTGGTTGAACAACTTGACCTTCTTCATTAACTTCGTCATGAACTTCAACTAATGCGTTGTCATTATCAAGTTGCATATTGGATTGCTCATATCTAGCAAAGAGTTCATCATCTAAACCTTCTTTTCGTATAAAATTATGAAGTGCAAAACATGCAATCGTGATATTTCGTTGTTTCATTAGTGAAAAGGGTGCCATCTTCTTTAATATAGGAAAACGTGCTTTTAAGACACCATACGCACGTTCAATCACATTTCTAAGTTTCGCATGTGAGTGGTTGAATTTTTCTCTACTATTCAATGGACGGCTTCGCCGAAAATCTCCTAACCAATATCTCACATTGCGATATGGCACCATAAACCCTCGTGTGTGTGCATAGGCGGCATCACAAAGATAATATTTGTCTGTAAATGTTATATGATAATTAATATTTAAGAATAGTTGATAATTAATATTCAAGAAAAAAAATACTACTATGACTCAAATGAATAAAACAATGTACAATGAATTGAATAAATGTTTGTGTTTGTATGTCTGTACCTGGAGGAGGTGATGGAAAGGGTGCATTAGGATTTCTTATTGCTTCCGATAAAATTCTCGAATCATGAGCTACTCCTTCCCATCCGGCAACAAGAAATGTAAACATCATATTAAAGTCGCATATTGCCAAAACATTTTGATAGCAATCTCCTTTTCCTCTCCCTCGATACAAATGTTGTTTGACTTTTGGGACACTAGCATGTATCAAAGTTCCATCTAGTGCACCGACCGCTCCCTACATAAACGAAGTTAGTAGTCGAAATTTAAATGTGAATCAAAATCTCGCATCACTAATAAAGTTATTAATTACCTTAAATATCTGTCGTAATCTCCTATTATGTCCCGGAACGTTTGGATTAGGATTAAAATTTATTGGTATTATAATCTCCTTAGCAAACTCCACCATTTTAGCAAGTACTTCATGAAAAAACTTGTGAATCGTTTGCGTTGAGTGTTGAAATCGGTTTTTTATAACCACATACCGTTGATTGTGACCTAACATCATCAAGAACATAGCCATTTTTTCTTCAACTGATACATGTTTGCTATCTTTTAACCACCCTTTTACTCTAAAATGTGTGCAAAGACGAACAAAGGAATCACGTGACATGCGTAGTAACTCAATACACTGTCTGTCATTTCCTTGCAATAACTCTAATGTAAACTGATGACCCGACATTGCTGAAGTAGTATCTCTTTTTCGTTTTCCTTTCCTTGACCGAAAGTAACGAAGATATGTATACATAGCAATAATGAGTACAAGTTTTTGATTATAATCCATGATAAACCCTGTTCAAATGTAAAATATTAAAAAATAAACTCAATGGTTCAAATAAACACAAAGCTACATATTCACAGTTTCAAGCATATTCAGAATACTACAATTGAAACCAAATTCACCTTAAAACATTCACCTACTCAAACTCTAGTCTATACAAACAAGGACTAGATACTTCATAGAGAAACCTCTACAAATGGCTACATTTCCTTCAAATGGAACACCAATACAAGATGTTATACTGCAGATTCATCCTAAAAAATACATCTAGCAGGCTATACATGAAGGCTTCACCACTTGCAGAGTAGCTTTTTACTACTGTAGTAGCTACATTTCCATTCCAGACCCACAAAATGCTTTTTACTACTGTAGTAGCTACATTTCCATTCCAGACCCACAAAATGCTTATAGACTTGCAGCACCATCCTGACATGTCCATAGATCTTTACATGACATCACTAACTAGTAAAATCCTACTCATGACTACACATGTCCATAGATCTTTCATGACTACTATTCCTAGCCTCATAAGTGTATTCAATCCCTCATATATTCTGAAATAGCAGAGATAATTGCAATACCAAACACCCTTTTCTGCATATTTCATCCACAAAGCAGGAAACTACTTTATCAAGTTACTAACAATAGTCAACACTACATCCTCCCATAAGATTACTCTAACTTGTTGAACGCATCATCATAAATAAACATAAAGTGTAACTATAAATTAAATCTAATAAACAAGTGAATGCGTTAATCTATTGTAATTAGTTAAATTTATGTAAGCTCAAAATACGTGTGTCAACCGAACAACAAAATATATAATCAATAGACGAATTCCTTTAGCTAAATCGCAACTAAATCGATATAACTTAATGAGCTAAAAGCAACCAATTCAAAAACTAATAAGTCCTTGTGTGTATCAGTTACGCAACAACTTAATTATCAAATAAAAATGTAAAAGTTACTGATAAATCTACTCTAACTTGTTGAACGCATCATCATAAATAAACAGAAAGTGTAACTATAAATTAAATCCATGTTATATCATGGCTCCTAACAAGATAAGTAGTTTTTAGTAGTTAAATCATGGCTCCTAACAAGATAAGTAATCGCAACAACAGATGTTATAAACTCGTCTTTTATCCTGAATCAGAGTTCTCAGTATGTGATCATCACAGATGAAAATGATCACCTAAACAGAAACACAGACAAATAACAAACATTCTTATGGTTCGAATGGATCAATGACTGCCATTATATATAAGTGAAGTGCAAATAATGACATGGAGAACAAACAGAGGGGTGTTTGGACATGCGTTTTGTAGTAATAATGCGACATCCACTAATGAGAAAATAAAAAGAGTAGAAAGGACAGACAGTAGCCGTTTTTGCTGTATGCGAACTATCATCCTTATTTGACCACTACATAAATAGAAACCGTTAACATCAAAAAAACTTTTTACTATGTATTATTTAGTCGTCAATTCATAATATTCAGAAATTTTATTCTAAAACACACATCCAAACACCCCAACCAACAACATTCATTGACAAACATCATCCATTTTACGCTATAACATGTTAAACTTATAACTAAGAAATCATTCAACAGTTAAACATCCGTAATGGCGTAACAAATTCTTCACGAAAAAATAACCTTAAATCAACAACAACATCAAGCTAATAACTAACAAATCAACAACATCTAGCTAAATCCATTTAAATCGTAACGAAGTCTAGTTAGCCTAAAAAACACGTAAAATAAGAAGCAATATGAAGCTAATAAGTAACAAATTATTCAATCATTAAACGGAACAAAAAATATGGATAAAAAAATGGTAAAATGACAATCATCGCAACCAACTCTAATAAACAAATGCTGTTACAAATGAACTTTAACTAATCATACTAATAAATCATTAATAGGCTAAATTTCACATACACCGATAGGATCAAAATCGTTATAATCACAAGCACCAGTTTTTCTTCAAGGCATTTTTCATCTAAAGTTTTGCTCCCCATTCATACAGAACTAAGACAATAGCTGAGCCTAGACAGTAGACACAAGTTACAAGCCTACTGACCAAAAAATATCAGCAAATGTCCAAAACAATAACAGAATGCAGATGTCATAGATCTCCTACACGTGCAAACTATCAGCAAAAACCAGAAAGCATCTCGAAAGCCACTCCTAACAAATCAACCAAACATAATTTATCAACCAAACAAGCTACTAACAAATCAACAACATCCACATTTTGATATATTGATCTTTCTTACACTTACGGTTATAATAGGGCTTGTAACAACAATGTAGGCAGTTAAATCAGAGCTGGTAACAACATATGCAGTTAAAATCAGAGCCTAACAACAAAGAAAAAACATTATAGAAACTATGAAAACGGATAATAGAACAAATGGTTCAAAATATACCAATATCGCTTAAAAGACGGAGTATTAAAGACAATACATATGCTTCAAATTATACCAATACATAATGGTTCAAAACATAAAAATTGCAAAGCACATAAATTATCAAAATACTACAAACATGTATCAAATTAGGACTCGACTCGTTCAATCACTTTGCATTACTTGTTGCGCGATTTGATCTCTTAAATTAGTCATATATTGTCGGTCTGATGCATTGCCTTGTGGTTGAACAACTTGATCTTCTTCATTAACTTCGTCATGAACTTCAACTAATGCTTTGTCATTATCAAGTTGCATATTTGATTGCTCATATCTAGCAAAGAGTTCATCATCTAAACCTTCTTTTCGTATAAAATTATGAAGTGCAAAACATGCAATCGTGATATTTCGTTGTTTCGTTAGTGAAAAGGGTGCCATCTTCTTTAATATAGGAAAACGTGCTTTTAAGACACCATACGCACGCTTAATCACATTTCTAAGTTTCGCATGTGAGTGGTTGAATTTTTCTCTACTATTCAATGGACGGCTTCGCCGAAAATCTCCTAACCAATATCTCACATTGCGATATGGTGCCATAAACCCTCGTGTGTGTGCATAGGCGGCATCACAAAGATAGTATTTGTCTGTAAATGTTATATGATAATTAATATTTAAGAAATAGTTGATAATTAATTAATATTCAAGAAAAAAAATACTATTATGACTCAAATGAACAAAAACAATGTACAATGAATTGAATAAATGTTTGTGTATGTATGTCTATACCTGGAGGAGGTAATGGAAAGGGTGCATTAGGATTTCTTATTGCTTCCGATAAAATTCTCGAATCATGAGCTACTCCTTCCCATCCGGCAACAAGAAATGTAAACATCATATTAAAGTCGCATATTGCCAAAACATTTTGATAGCAATCTCCTTTTCCTCTCCCTCGATATAAATGTTGTTTGACTTTTGGGACACTAGCATGTATCAAAGTTCCATCTAGTGCACCGACAGCTCCCTACATAAACGAAGTTAATAGCCGAAATTTAAATGTGAATCAAAATCTCGCATCACTAATAAAGTTACTAATTACCTTAAATATCTGTCGTAATCTCCTATTATGTCCCGGAACATTTGGATTAGGATTAAAATTTATTGGTATTATAATCTCCTTAGCAAACTCCACCATTTTAGCAAGTACTTCATGAAAAAACTTGTGAATCGTTTGCGTTGAGTGTTGAAATCGGTTTTTTATAACCACATACCGTTGATTGTGACCTAACATCATCAAGAACATAGCCATTTTTTCTTCAACTTATACATGTTTGCTATCTTTTAACCACCCTTTTACTCTAAAATGTGTGCAAAGACGAACAAAGGAATCACGTGACATGCGTGGTAACTCAATACACTGTCTGTCATTTCCTTGCAATAACTCTAATGTAAACTGATGACCCGACATTACTGAAGTAGTATCTCTTTTTCGTTTTCCTTTCCTTGATCGAAAGTAACGAAGATATGTATACATAGCAATAATGAGTACAAGTTTTTGATTATAATCCATGATAAACCCTGTTCAAATATAAAATTTAAAAAAATAAACTCAATGGTTCAAATAAACACAAAGCCACATATTCACAGTTTCAAGCAAACAAACAACAGAGTTATCAATCAATTTAACAAAGTTAAAAATCACTTTTGAAAAACAGAAATAACAAGGGACAGTCCATTTGGTATCCAGGTATGAACTAGAACTCAAGAGGTCTTAAAAGGTCCGTATACAACAATAATTCAGAATATAACATGTTAAGGCATCTCATACAGTGGTCTACAAGCCAATAAAAATAAATGCATCGCTGCACAAGGTAACTATATAAACTTAACTTCCATGATATTATAATTGAACTACCAGTATAGTTACTTATATATAGTTTACTTGTTATCATGTATATATAGTTTACTTATATATAGCAGCAATAAACATATAAGGAGACAGTTAACAAACTCCAAAAGGCTGCCTTCTATAATAGTGCACTATAATATCTAGAAGTGGTGTCCACTTTTTACATAACAATACACACTAGTTTTTTTATTCAACATCAATTGGCATAATTATAGCACTTCTAAACATAAACTTCTTTAAATATGGAGTACAACTGCACAAGGGTGTACAAGAGGCATAAAGACTAGTTGCACAGGTGCAGCAATTTCATTTCATGGCTCCAGAGAAAAAAATATTTGTCTCAGAAAAGACTAAGCACAGCTTTAGGGGCGTCCTAGATATCTATTTCAAAATGGCATCTTTGTTACTTATATCAAAACACCTTTATTAACTAAAGTTCTAAGCTGCACAAGGTAACAATGGTTTATGGATTACATATATAAGTCGCTTTATGGTTCTCATGTTACCTTTATTCTGTAAGTTTAAAGATGAACTTTAGTTTAGACCCATTCTTCGTCTACAATACCCTCTTTAAGTTGAAAGATTATAAACTAGAGCTGCAATTACTCTCAGTTTCTTCAACAATCGCACCAGTTTTTCTTCAAGGCATTTATTGTAGTATTTCTTGTGCTTTAATTTTAATCATCAGAATATCAACAAAGTTTGACTCAATAAGATTGTAATGTACAAGTAATGGATTCCAAGATTTGGCAGATTAAGGGTTTACTATATGAACTAGTTGTGTAGACCAAAAAGGATTCGGTATAGTAGTTCAAAGCAATAAGGCATATAACAAGTCAAAATCAAGTTTATAAAGACTTGACTCAAATACTTATCAAGTTTTTGCAATCCTACTTAATAGTTGCAGACCAGTTAAATTAATATCGAGTCATTCTAGCTAAATTTGCAAAACCGTCATTTTTCATCTAAAGTTTTGCTCCCCATTCATACAGAACTAAGACAATAGCTGAGCCTAGACAGTAGACACAATATATGTCCAAAACAATAACAGAATGCAGATGTCATTGATCTAAAGCATTAAGTGCTTGATGGTGATCCAGGAAACTATATGCTTCCTCCTATTGCAGAATCCCTAGTGCGTCCATATTGTTATTCAATTCCATTCCAGCATTGTAGTAACTATTTATCCACGCACGATATTATTCTAAAGTATACACTCATGTGCTTGGTGCTAAACACTTAAACAAAAAACATAAACATAATTTATCAACCAAACAAGCTGGTAACAACACAAGCGCTTAAACTAACAGTATCGACAGTTAAAATTTGACTCGTAACAACAACAAAGGCAATTAAAATCAACAACATAATCGTCTTGCAAGTTTTCGCGACCACAGCCTAACAATAGAACTAAAACCACATTACAACCCCTTTACGATCTCCCTACTTGAAAATTCCAAATGTTCTACCCGTCATCTCAATTCCTCCCTTTAAGATGTCTGGATCCGATGGCAAAGCCATCCATGCTTCTCTCATATCCCTTGACTGACCGAAAATATTGAATGCCGCAAGAAATAAAGGATCCAACCGTGGTAAATCAACTAGTTTCAACTTTTCAGCACATTCACTTGGTGTTGGCCCATCCTTAGTTTTCACCATATGTCTCAAGGCACACTGCATATCCACGGCCAGGTCATCGAAAGTAACACGAGAAGTCTTTGCCTTTTTCTTAGGCCTAACTTCATCATGTAGCCTATGTGTACGGGAGTTCCCATCATCTTCATCATCAATATCCACGTCAACCAAAGGGTCATCGTCGATATCAATTGCCCCAACACGTTCCCTCACAGCCGATGCCCCAGATGCCGATGTGGCAGACCCCGACGCCCCAGACCCTTCTGAATTGATCCATTGACCATCCCCATTGGGGGAAATACTTTGAAACACAATTTCACATAGTTCTTGGTAAGGTAATGGATTCGATTGCAAAGATCCCGCCCTTTTATGAATCTGTACCCAAATTCGAAAGAATTTCTAGATAAGTTATTTTTTTAGAAAAAAAAATGACATAAGTTTTAAATATCTTAGTACCACGCACCTTCTTAAAGTCTTCCCATTGTTCGGGTGTTAGGTTAAACATCTTTGTTTGCGGGTTATAGATGTTCCCTGTTTTGTTCTTCAAGTAAAGCCATCCAATATATTTCGCTTTTAAATTATCAAATCCGTTTTTCATTTCTTTTTGTGTGAAATCCATGTCAAACTTGTCTTTGAGCACCCGGCCTAACCTAACCCAAGACGACCTATACAAGCTAACGCCATTTCTACCGGTCGTTTGCATTTCTTCAATGCATGTTTCTAGTAAGACTTTGATCATCTCATTGGTCCAGTTTTTACGTTGCTTGGGACCTTCCATAGGACCTTCCATTATAGCTATAACACATTAAGGTTATATTAGATACAAAAACAGATTTCTAACTCTTATCAGTAGTGACAAATAGATGCACAAATAGATGCACAAATCAATAACCTTGACAATCTTTCATTTATTAGATGAAACATGAATACTAGCATAATCTGGAGGTAAAAAATGAACTCAATTCTCTAAAACGCCTCGACAAAATTCATATTCTATATAAGCCACATGGATCATTTACTATTAATACTACCTGGACACCTCGCCTTACAACAGAAACTTACAAAGATATTAGTTTCTATATTTCCATACACATCAAAACCGAAAAGAGGTATGATACTTAAGAAACAACCCGAACAATGATAAAGGTGAAATACTTTTTTCAAAACAAAACAAGATTATCTCAACTTTTATTTATCAAAGTTTGTTGTTACATCAAAATCCACTAACATTGAATAAGCACCACAAGTATAACATCCTCTTTCTATATATCAACTTATGCCTAAGAAACTTGTTCTCAGTTAATCTAGCATATCTTATCTATATACATACACGAATACATTTAGCATACATATTTAACAAATAAACCTGTTCACCTTATAAATAATCAAAATTTTGGACTAAAGTTAGCTGCTCAAATTTCCCTAATGGTAAGCATAGTTCAAAAAGATGCTTCTGCTATTTCAGAACCAGATACGACAAAAAGATGCTTATGCTTCTGCTCATAACTATTTCAGAAACACATGCTTCTGCTACCCGTATGAGTACTCCCTTTTCCCGTACTTGGGGTTCAACTGTATGGGTCATTTTAAGCATGACCGACTTTAATATCGACTAAAATATGAAAACTAAACTTTTGACACTACGCACCAAAGATAATAATGCAATTTCTATAGAACTTGGGAGTCAAAAATTCCGTCATGAAACCTGAACACAGAACACTCCTAGCTGGCTACAGGGGGCACACCAACTCAAGTCCTAAACATCATTTTACCCAAATCATCAAAAGAAACTTATGAAACATCATTTTTTCACAGTATCAAGCAAAAAAAACCCATGATAAGTCCTAAACAAAACAAATAAATGAAACCCAAAACACAAAAACATCAAACAATCAAGACCCATTAACTATAACCCACATAAAAAGCAATTTCTTCTTAAAATTCGTACTTAACTATAAAAAAGAAAACCTTACCTTTTTGCGGCGGAGGAGAAGGGTGGCCGGCGGCGGCTGAGTGGTGAGTGGTGGCGGCTGAGTGGTAGGAGGAGGCAGCTGAGATGGTGGGAGGTGGGAGGAGGCGGCTGAGATGGTGGGAGGTGGGAGGTGGCGGCTGAGATGGTGGATGGTGGGAAGAGATGAGTAGGGTTTTGTTGAAAGAAGTGGAAAAAAGAGGTAGTTTATGTCTGAATTGTGGAAGAGGAAAGAAGTGATTTTATCCTCTTATCTCTTCAAAAAAACAAACGGTCTTCATTTCATTTGTCTGCCCGCCTGCAGACAAAAGTGGCAAAAAAGAGCTTTTTTTAAAAAACAAACAAGGCCTAAATATGCTGAAACTATGTCTTCAGCAGTATCACATCTTCAGCAGAATCTGTGTCTTCAGCAGATTCCTTCAGCAGTAACCATCTTGTTGAATCCTCATTTAGCAGAATTCCCAACAACACCCTTAGTGTATTTAACTAAGCGTAATCCACAAGAGATTACCGAAGTGACCTGCTGTCACGGCTGTTTGATATTGACCCTGGCAGGAGTTTCCACTCAATCACTGGGAAATACTTATGTATATTCCCTCATAAGTGTTCTTGGCAGATTGCTAAGATCTGCGTAGGACTCAAAATATTACAGCTGGTGTCCTTAATGTTGAACAACCAGTGTAGAAGAATCAAGTGTTCCTATGAGATCTTTTGATGCATCTCTTGGCTCTAGACTCGATAAGTGCACATTGGTTATCCTATGCGGAGACTAGGGAGGGGTCTCCTGTTTCAATATCAACTAGCTCTAAGAGACAAGTCGATATATTACACCGGTTCCCCGTGAGAATGAAACAAGCTTTTTTTTTAAGAGAACTTGAGTGGCTGGAAGGTTTAGTGCAGTGCGTCACTGGGTCCATGACGTCTTTTCTTCAATACTGATGTTACCTTAGTAACAATCAGTAGCATATGAGTTTAACCCGGTTTATGCCCTAAGGTTGAATAATTGGAGGGCTATTTCTTTTCACCCTTTCTCATTTCATTTCTTTTTAATTCTTCAACCCCTTCAGTGCTTACCGAGACTTCATTACTAGAACCTTGTTGGATTTGTTCCAGTCCTAGCTCAATCTCAGTCGACACTCTTCCCTTTCTCACTTTTCTCCTTTTTTTTATCATTCCTAAGGACTTCTAATCTATCTATTGGATTGTCCCTGGGAAGATCCCTCCGGTTCTGGTGGATCATGGGAACATATACCTAACCTTACCATCCTTATAACTCCATGCATTAAATTAAAGTGGTCGGTCTTTTGGTATCTTTCCACAATCGCCATATAACCAAATCATTGAAAATTCTCTCAAAGTGTTTATGATTAAGAAACACATTTTGTTAGCACTTTGAGAGTTTTATCATTTTTCAAATGCTCCCCCTTAACATGTGCACATAGGTTTAAGATAGAAGTTTGCACATGTCGGGGTGAGTTGCACTTATTTGAATTGATCTGCTCTCAATAGACATATACCTTAGAGAGACGTTTACGTTGCTTAGTTAAAGGGATCCGTTATCAGCTTTTAGGTGATAACTAGCCCTAATAACTAACTTGAAGTTGTTAACATTCCTTAAAAAGGAAGTTAGACCCGTCAAAGTATACATCTAAGAAGAGTTTCTCGAAACGGTACTTTCTACTTAGACCAGTCCTCTTCGAGACACGCTTACATCACTGGTTAAACCAGCTTGAAATTATTACCCGGCCAGGACTAGTCCTTTCGATTCAAGACTTTTCATGTTTCGTCAATTCATGAGTCAAATCTGAGTCGTAATCAATTCACGGTTTCTACTTGTTATTGTAAAAACACGCGAAAGACTCTTAGCCACTTGCTCCCCCTCAATATGTGCACATTGATTGATTCAATTTGAAAGTTTTAAAACTTTGGCACATATTGGAGAGCATACATTTTAGATCATTATTCACCATTTATCCATTTGCTCCCCCTCAATATGTGCTTTGATTAAAATTCAAAAGCTTCAAAATTTTAGCACATACGGGAGAGCGTACTTTTGAGTCCAAAAACATCACATTTTAAATCAGATTTCATATTTAAATCACATTCTCTCCCCCGATCAAAAAATTTCAAATCTTTTGAGATTTTGTAATCCCAATTGATTTAAATAATTTTAGAAGAAAATTGGGAGAAAACGTGATAAAAGTTTTAACATTTGCTGATTTTGAGACACTTTTTCACTGCTGCTGGTGCACAAAGTTTTTAAAGGTGCAGAAATTTTGAGCAAATACGCTCCCCCTCAATTAATGACCCGTTTTCAATTTAACGTTTTGTAGTCATTAAATTGAGCGGCAAGGTATTTGTGAAATTTTAAGTCCGATAGCCACCTTGTAAACCACAAAATCTCTCTTGAAGAATCATAAAGAGAGAGAGATTTTAAGATGAAAGAAGACTTCTCTTCTTTTTCTAGAAATGTTGCACTGAAGCGTACAACATTTCGGATGAAACACGGATATAAAGTAATCCGTGCCCAGGTGAACTTCACCCGGTACGAGGAACAACCGTCCTTTTGGGGACGTGTTTTCCCCATTTAGAAGCACGGGTTGCTATCTGAAGTAATAGCAAGCCATTGTTTAGGCATGATATGATAACAAACTATTTTTGGTATTTTCTATTTTTCAGATTTTTATGGTTTTTCTAGGTTTTATATTTTTGTATTTTTCTTTTGATTAAAGAGAATATGTACAAGGATATGTGAAGTGAATCCATTACTCCTCATCATCCTCCTGAAGACTTTTGAGTGACTCAGGAGTGATACTCTTCATTCCAAGACGTGGGAGAATAAATTGAAACCGTTCTCTAGGAAGTGCCTTAGTGAAGATGTCAGCTAGCTGAAATTCCGTCCTCACAAAGTAAAGTTCCACGATTCCCTTTTCCACTTGTTCTCTGATGAAATGATGTCGAATATCAATGTGCTTTGATCTTGAGTGCTGGACATTGTTACAGCAAAGAGCAATGGCACTTTTGTTGTAACAGTACATCGGAACTTTGTTGTATACAAAACCATAGTTGGATAATTGAGACCTCATCCAAAGGATTTGAGCACAGCAGGATGACATGGCAATGTATTTAACCTCTGTAGAGGAGATCAAAGTACTCATTTGCTTCTTTGATGACCAGCTGACCAGTTTATCTCCTAGAAATTGAGCACTTCCCGAAGTACTTCGACGAGTATCTTGACACCCCGCATGATCAGCATCAGAGTAGGCAGTGAGAGACATAGCAGTGTCTTTAGGATACCAAAGGCCCATGTGAATCGTTCCTTGAAGGTACCTGAAGACCCTTTTTACTGCTTCTAAGNCTCTAGGAAGTGCCTTAGTGAAGATGTCAGCTAGCTGAAATTCCGTCCTCACAAAGTAAAGTTCCACGATTCCCTTTTCCACTTGTTCTCTGATGAAATGATGTCGAATATCAATGTGCTTTGATCTTGAGTGCTGGACGTTGTTACAGCAAAGAGCAATGGCACTTTTGTTGTCACAGTACATCGGAACTTTGTTGTATACAAAACCATAGTCGGATAATTGAGACCTCATCCAAAGGATTTGAGCACAACAAGATGACATGGCAATGTATTCAGTTTCTGTAGAGGAGATCGAAGTACTCATTTGCTTCTTTGATGACCAGCTAACCAGTTTATCTCCTAGAAATTGAGCACCGCCCGAAGTACTTCGACGAGTATCTTGACACCCCGCATGATCAGCATCAGAGTAGGCAGTGAGAGCCATAGCAGTGTCTTTAGGATACCAAAGGCCCATGTGAATCGTTCCTTGAAGGTACCTGAAGACCCTTTTGACTGCTTCTAAGTGCTTTTTAGTAGGTTTGAATTGATAACGAGCACACATGCAAGCAGCAAATAAGAGGTCTGGTCTGCTAGCTGTGAGATACATCAATGATCCGATCATGCTTTGGTACTTGGTTTGGTCAACTGGTGCCCCTTCAACATCCTCATCCAGTTTTGACCTCTCTACCATTGGGGTATCAACAGAATCACAAGATTCAAATCCAAATTTCTTTAGGATTTCACTAGCATACTTGGATTGGTTGATGAAGATACCATGAGGATTTTGAGATATCTGCAGCCCCAAGAAGAATGACATTTGCCCCATCATGGACATTTGGAATTCCGTACTCATCTCTTGTGCAAACCGATCACATTCCAATGGATCTGAAGAGGCAAAGATAATGTCATCTACATATATCTGAACGTGAAGTCGATGCATGCCCGACTTTCTAGTGAACAATGTAGGATCGACCACACCCTTGGTGAATTGGTTGGCTAGAAGGAATTTGGACAGAGTATCATACCATGCTCTAGGTGCTTGTTTAAGACCATAAAGAGCCTTCTTCAAGCGATAGACATGATTTGGGCGTTCAGGATCAACAAATCCCTCTGGTTGACTTACATATACCACCTCCTTCAAATGACCATTAAATACAGTCTTCACATCCATTTGGTAGACAATCATGTTCTGACTAGCTGCATTGGCAAGAAAGATTCTGATGGCCTCAATTCTGGCAACTGGTGCGAATGATTCCTCAAAGTCAATGCCTTCTTCTTTTCTATATCCTTTGGCCACTAGTCGAGCTTTGTTCTTTAGAACTTCACCATATTTGTCAAGCTTCACTTTGAAGATCCATTTGAGGGCGATAATCATGGCACAGTCGGGAGGGGGTACTAATTCCCAAACATCGAGTCTGTCAAATTCATGGATTTCATCTAGCATTGCAGTGAACCAGGATGTTTTTGTCAAAGCATCTTTATAATCCTTCGGTTCGACTTTGGACAGTATGGAGCTGACGAAGCACCACAAGGCATCTGTGGCGAGTTGTCTGCGTGTAGATACCGGCCGAGATGGATTACCAATGATGTTGTCAATTGGGTGATCGTTTGTCCATTTCCTGATATGCTCATGAAGTAGATGACTGGGAACTGATGTAGCAGTGTTGGATTCTTCTGAAGAGGTTTCCACATTAGATGGATCAGGGGCAAATATGTTGACAAAAGGTTCATCAGGTGGTTGAGCAAAGGGATTCACTTCAAATGAATTATCAGATGCCTCTCCTTGAGGAATTGAAGAAGGTTGATCAGTGTGAGCGGTATGACTGGATGATGGGGCATTTTGACAAAGAGAGATGGAGATGGAAGGCCCATTTGTAGGCTGAGGCATATCATTAACAGCAGCATCAGGACCTATGACTTGTTGTTCTGGTTCGACTCTCTGTTGAGGCTCAAAATACTCATCATACATTGGATCAAATAATTTCTTCAGGTCCTCACTAGTGGGTGGCACAGAAGGATCATCAGTGATGGAGGAATGTACAGGTCCCGAACTAATTGGTCCGGGAGTCAAAAGGTTAGATGCGGGTCCTGAACTGGAGTATTCAGGAGCCGTTTGCTCGGACAGCTCATCAAACGTGACATGGATAGTTTCCATGATTTGTCCGGTTCTTTTGTTGTAGATTCGATAACCCTTCTTGTTCGGTGCATAGCCAACAAAAATTCCAATATCAGCTTTTGCCTTGAGCTTTCCCAAGTCTTCACTATCGTTGGTTGGATAACATAGGCACCAAAAACTCGAAGGAAGGAGAGTAGTTTGATGATGATTTCAGGTGTCTCGTCCTTGGATCTGAGGAACTTAACCCATGTAAACCGAGAGTAGTCATCAACAATCACTAACACATATCTCTTTCCAAAAATGTTTTGCACTCTCATTGGACCACACAGATCCATGTGAAGGGTATGAAGAACTTCCATAATGGTGTTGATAGTTTTGGGTTTGTGAGATTGCTTCTTGCTTTTACCAAGTTGACAAGCGGAACATAGATGATCTTTTTCATACTTCAGCCTGGGCATGCCTCGAACAAGATCTTTACGAGTGAGTTCATTGATGGTACCGAAGTTCAAATGGTTCAAGCGACGATGCCACAACCATGACTTGTTCTTGGAAGCCTTAGATAGTAAACAAATTGGTGATGACCGCATCATATCTTCAATGGATATAGTGTATAGGTTTGAGCCACGTTTGCCTTTCAGAAGATCTACACCATCCAATCTTCTACCATAACAAGTGTGTTTTCTGAAGGCTACCTCAAGATCTAAATCACAAAATTGACCAACGGAGAACAAATTGTGCCCAAGACCTTCTACATAATATACTCTAGAAATCACGCTGTTTCCAACCACATAATCTCCATAACCCATTATCGCACCAAAATGATCATTCCCGAATCTAACAGTCCCGATAAACTTTTTCATGAAATTTCTGAGCCGCGAGCGATCCCCAGTCATAAGTTTTGAGCAGCCTGAGTCCAAATACCACAGGACGATTTGTACGACCTGCATTTGAAACCAGACAGATATGGATAACTGAAAAACGTGGATCCCCAACCATAAGTGGGGTCCGATTGGTTAGCACAAACATCGTTTATTGCAACAGAAGAGGAAGATTCAATGGTATCCTTAGTCAAGTCATGACATGAGGGGGTACTAGACTTATGGTTATCGCATTGTATTCCTATGGGAAATGTTCTGCCAGTTTCCTTCCAAACCTTAATATTGGACATCCTAGGATTATGCAGTTTGGTCAAAGGACATTTACTCCCTATTGAAAACTTTCTTCTAGTGGGTCTCCAATGATAGCCAACAGTAGAAAACTTCCTTCCTGTTACTTTCCAAACATGTTTTTCACGTTTATGATGCATAGTATGACCAACAGGGGGTAATTTAGAAGCATTCAAACATGTCTTAACACACTCATCATGATTACCAGAAATTAAATAGTCATTACAGATCTCACAAGTGGTTTTAGAATTCGAATTAATTACAGTACGCCTAGAGCTATTACTAGAATCAACACGATTCATAACATTCAGATCAGTCTTATTGTTCCTAATGTGGTCTTCTACTTCCTTTCCTTGAGCACTCTTAGCAGGTGAAGTCCTATCATTCCTTGTATTGCAACTAGGCTTTGACCCGCTAGCATTAGTGACAACTTTTACTCCTGTAGAATTAATGATGGGAACATTAGAACAAGATACGGCTGTTTGATTTCTGGTATATGATGTGTTACATTCTGATGATGTCAAGGGCACATTAAACGTAACACGCTTGTTCTTAACCTTAGAGGAGGATTCATCAACCTTTTCACGCATGCAAACAACTTTGAGACATGTACCAATGGCATAATCTAAGAGTTCATATGATCTGTTAGTGAGATAATAAACATCACGGATGGCAATGTCCGCAAGTCTCACCATTCTAGTCTCTTCAATGGTCTCACAAAAGATATCTAGGCAATCCTTAAGATACCTAAGGTACTCACTATGGACAAACGCATTATTCCTAAGGGGAAGAGGAATATTTATGGCATCACCATCAATTCATTTCGTTTTAACGATCTTGGTGAGACTGCAATCACATGCAATGACGGGCATTTTCCCTTCCACCTGAGTCTTTAGATTCTCAATTTCATTTAACAAAGAAGTTATTTTCTCATTTATATTATCACGTGTAATCTTAATCGACTCATGTAACTCTTTGTAATGTTGTTTGATCTTTGAGTTTTCAGCTTGAAAACAATCATTTTCATATTTAAGGTGGTTAATGACGTTTTGAAGTTGAAGATTTTGAGAATCTAAACACGGAGGTTTCTGGGTATCAATCACATCACATTTATTCGACTTTAATTGGGCAATTTGAACCTTCAATTTCCGAATCGTGTTAGTGTGAGCTTGAATTTTTCATCCCGTTTGGCTAATTCAAAATATGCATCAAATTCAGGAGCATTCGAAGATGTCTTGGCATTTGAGTTTTTAATTCTTTCTTCTAGATGTTGATATCTTAATTGCAAATTTAGATTATCAACCTCTAGTTTTGAAAAATACTTGACCATGTTATCATGATCATCATTTTGAATTTTCTCACGCAATTTTAAATTCTCCCCCTCAAGCTCAACAACAGGATTCTGGAAGACATTTAACGTAACAGACATTTCATGAAATTGGGAAGCAGTTAAAGATGAATCAGTAACAATATAAAACACATCTTGAGCAATGCACATAGCAATTAAATTATCATTCATGATGAGAGCATTCTTCCTTGCAATTTCACTATGTTGAAGATCTATTACAGTTTGTTTTCCTTCAAGTTCCAGATTTTTAAAAACATCTTTCATTTCATTAATCTCTGATTTAAGAGATGTTTCCATGCATTCAAAATGTTCTTTGATTTGTTTAAAAAACGGAATGACTTCTGTAAGATAACATTCTTTTGTAACTTCAAAACCCCTTTCTCCCTCAGTAATTCCTGTTGGAGTGATTCTCTTTTTACATGCTTTGTCAAAATCAGCAAACATTTGATACAGAACGTACATGCTAATAAGAGTTTTACATTGAGTGGGAAGAGCTATCTGAACTAGGTTCATTGGTGTATTGGGAGGATACACCGTCGGGGTGGCAAACTTAAGGGGAGTGGTAGCCTTAAGTCGTTCAGCTTTCAGTTTTTCAACGTCTAAAGGCCAAAAAATCTGTTCTGGGGTTAACCTAGTTTGGGGCACGAAAACGGTCAATCGATTCTGTTCATAGTAGTTATGGGTCTTGATATTGACACATTTTTCAATGCTCTTGGGATCCTTCATTTTAATCTCAAGTTTTTTCCTATTTTCAGATTCAATTTCATCAATCTCTTCTGTATTACGCACATCAGGTGGGGCATGATTGGGCTTAAGCATCACATTAAAATCATATAAGGCAGGTTGAGAGGCACTAACGCTCCTAAGAAAATTTGTTTTAGGCACTCCTGTATCCTTATTACTATGTTCATCACAAAGCTTAATGTGCTTTTGTATCATTTGAGCAGTTTGAATGGTTTGGCCTTGTGTGTACAATTTTTTTTCAAGCTTGTTCTCTAAGGCCTTTAAGTTGGAAAAATCGTTTAAGAGCTTAGCTTCTTTTCTTTGAAAATCTAACTTTAGTGTGGTAACACTATTTTGAATCTCCTGTTTTTGTTTAACAGTTTGATCGATTTGATTTTGCAAAGATTTTATTTCCATTCTTAACTCTTCTTCCTTTAAATTCCTTTCGGTAATATAAGTACACATTTGCTAATCCATTTTCTGCTCACGTTCGGTTAACTCAAATTTTGCACGTTGTTGATACATATTCACCTGATCTTTAAGAATATTACTTCTAGTGGTCAAGGTATCATCAGGTATAACAGCAGTGTATTCATCAAATTCACTAATGTCATTATCAACAGAGGAGTCATCATTTGGTAAAGCAGACTCGGCATTTTGTTTCAAGTATTGCTCATATGGGACAACATTACTATTACCCATATCAACAGAATCTGAATCAGAAATGTCTGTGTGCTTTACATCGTTAAGAGTCCTTTGTTGGTGCATCACATTATCAACATGTGTATTGAAAGATTCTCTACTAGGTTCATCAGATTCTTTATTGTCATCCACATGTTGTTGTTTTGAGGAAACATCATTGTTTTTCAAATCAACATCATCTGGCGTGACAATACTAGTTTGATGTACCTCATCGAGAATCGTTGGAATAACACATGTATCATATGTGTCATACAATTTGAGTACCTCAGAAATGATGGATGATTTGGAAGATCCCGATTGTTGTGGTGATGTGACTGCAGATGTAAGCTTGGCCATGAAGATGGTCTGTGCAGTAGGTTCATCATCAACATCAGAATCGAAGGCATCACAGTCTTCAGCCTGGAAGATGTTTGGGTCGTTAATTGCAAGATCCTGAACTGGTTGATCATCCACATCGGCATTAAAAGAATTCCCTTCATCACCCGCAAGAAATAGCAGTTGTTCCTCATCCAATAGAACCCCATTCTCTTGTGCCTGCATCAGCAGCATCTTATCTTTGAAGTAGTCGGAGTTTTGAGGACGTTTTGGTTGAGTGCAGTTCCTTGCAATATGACCTAGCCCACCACAGTTGTAGCACTTGATTTGTCTTCCTTGTCCTTGATTGGCATTATCCATCCTATTCTGTGCATTTCCTCGGACATTTTGTCTTCCTTGAACCACAACCCGCCCATCTCCCACAACAGCAAGATTACGTGGATTAGATGAGGTTCTGAGTTGATTGTTGGTTTGAGGAAGAGTGCTTCTGAAGTGTTGAACCAACAGTGAGACTTGGTTGGAGAGATTATCAATTCTTTTGTCGATGTAAGAGTTCCCAGAGTCTTGTTGATTAGTCTTGACACTTGTTGATTGCATGGAAGTTTGACCAAGGGAAGACTGGTTCTGTGATGCTTGAGCAGTAGTTGGGTGATTGATTGATTCAACTGAGGATTGGTTTAGTCCCTGAACACTGGAGATTAGAGCAAGAGGATCATTTGAGGGATGAAATTTCTCTCTCAGCTGACGATCATACTTGGCATGTTTCTCATGTTGTTGTAGGTAAGCATAGAGTTGTTCATAGTTGGTGTTCCTGAGTATTTTGTTTAACTTCACAGCTGTGACAAACCGATCCCATTCTGGTGACATGTTATTGACAAACTTTGAGTTGAGTTGGATGTTGGGCATTTTCATTCTGATCATTCTCATGTCATTCACAAGCTTGTGGAATCTGACATAGTAGTCATTGAGCTTTCACCGGGATTCATCTTGAAGTGCTCGAATTCATCATACAATTGAGACTCACGATCTTCCTTTGTAAGTTCTGAACCAGCTAGCAACATTTTGACATTGTCCCAAACGGCTTTGGCCTCAGTATTGAAGTTAATCAATTTGTAGATGTCCTTTGGTAGCCCTTGTATCACAATGTTTGAGGCTCAAATGTCAGCATCATATCGTTTCTTTTCCACTTCATTCAGATCATTGTAAGTACGAGGTCTGTCAATTCTAAAGGTGACTGTCCCATCATCACTAGTGGAGATAACATCTCTGGTAGTACCCATTTGAAACGGCCCTTCATCAATTGATCTCAGAATGTTCTCCCCATTTTCTTTGCCTTGACAATACGGACGAATTCTTTGTGACCACGACTCATGGTCAGTTCTATCGAGCATGAGAGGTTGAGTATCGGACCCAGCAGCTTGGATGTCATCAATTGAGGTAACAGTAGTCATGATGTGATCTTTAACGGGATTTTACAACTCGTGACTTAAACCGAGAAATAGATTCTTTCCTGGGATATTACTAAAGTCAACAGAGGAAACCGAAAGATGAAGTATGCAATATAAGCTAAGATTATGAACTTAATCGCTATCCAAAAGTAATCACCAGTAAAGATAATCGCCACAAAGGTAATCACCACAAGAGGTAATCGCCAGTAAGAGATAATCGCCACAAAGGTAATCACCACACAACGTAATCGCCAGATACAGATAATCACCACAAAAGATAAACACCACCAAACTTAATCGCCCCGCAAAGTAATCGCCACACAAAGTTAAACGCTTAACAGAGTTAAACGCCACCAAAGTTAAACGACTCAAAAAGTAATCGCCAGAAAAAGTTAATCGCCAAAGTAACACTACATTCCAAACTAGTCGCTGTCAACTAGTACTTAATCGCCACGATATAATCGCTACTTGTACTTAATCGCCAGCAAGAAAAACACCACAGAAGACTTAATCGCCACGAGGAAACTTGTGCTAAATCATTCACCAAATCAAACCCACGACTGATATGACTATTCCAACTCAAAAACTATGTAACTACAACCCTCCTAAGCATAAAAGTATAATCAAAACACATCCTTTAACATCACAAAGATCAAACCAAAGTGTTTTATATAGAACCTATTCTAACCAAGTACAACCACAAAACTAACCACAAATCCGTGAATCCAAGGCCCTAAGATGAAACCTAGGCTCTTGATACCAATTGTAGGATATCACATAACATCAAACACGTGTGGTATACTTGGTATGGATCGAATANTAAATCATTCACCAAATCAAACCCACGACTGATATGACTATTCCAACTCAAAAACTATGTAACTACAACCCTCCTAAGCATAAAAGTATAATCAAAACACATCCTTTAACATCACAAAGATCAAACCAAAGTGTTTTATATAGAACCTATTCTAACCAAGTACAACCACAAAACTAACCACAAATCCGTGAATCCAAGGCCCTAAGATGAAACCTAGGCTCTTGATACCAATTGTAGGATATCACATAACATCAAACACGTGTGGTATACTTGGTATGGATCGAATAAAGAAGAAAGAAAGAAGAAGAAAACTAGAGAGAGAAAGTAGAGAGAGAAAGAGATGGAACCTAGAGAGAAAACTAAAAAAAAGAAAATAAGATTATGAGGGGTTCCACCCTCTCCAAGGATGGAGAGGGCGTTTTATATGTACAAGGTATTTTTCCACTGATGGGCTGTGGATCGGGCTGACAGTGGGTAAAGACCCGACCCGACTCCACGAATACTAACTAATACTAATCTACGTACTAATTACTATTATAAATACTACGAGCTAAACAATGCTTTAACATACGTGGGGTGACCGAATCTTCTATAAGAAAAAAACGTATTCCTAACAGCTGCCACCACCCTAATACACACACACACTCTCTCTCTGTCTCTCTCTCTCTCTCTCTCTCTCTCTCTCTCTACTCTCTCCTCCCCCTTTCTCTCTCTTTTTCCGTCCGACCAAACCCCACCGCCGGCTACCTCCGGCGAGCAATAGCAGTTTACGGTAAGTTTTCCGGCTACCGGAATATTTTCCGGCCACTTTAATTTTATTTCACCAAAATATAGATCGGGCCTTCCCGATTCCCCTCGTACCACCCGCGCCACCAAACATCCTACAACCACCCCCACCGCCACCACCATATACCACCGAGACCACCACACCCCTCCCTCTTTGTTAATTTTTATTAATCACGCGCACCCTTTTTTTAATTTTTATAAACTTTTTTACAAACCCTAATATGTAATTTTTTATTAATCCGTATATGTAAATTTTTTTTTTCTAATAAAAATGGTTTTAAAGCTTGTTATAAACCTCGTGTGGGCCCCTTCTTGTCTCGGCAGTCAACTCGGAGCACCACCGAGTCAACTCGGTTGACTCGGTATTCTTGATGTTTTTCTTGTTCTCGATGTTGCTCTTGATGTTGTTATTTTGCTTCGAGTTTAGACCCGTGTGAGGGTCTGTTTGGTTGTCTCGTTCTCGGCAGCCGATGGCTAGCCAAGCCGTGACTCACGGCGAGGCTTGGTGTGTAGCTAGGTTTAGGATTAGATAGTATTTTGAGGTTGGATTGGATTTGTTTGCGGATTGGTTTTGGACCGAATGGGATTTGGATGTGTTTGTGCTAGGTTTGTGTTAGATTCGGATGTTGATTTGTTGTGGACTAGTTTAGGATTTGGTGATGTTTTGTTTGTGTTTGTGTTGCGTTGGATTTGGTGAGGTCGAGAGCCTCAACGGCTCGGGTTGAGTCGAGCCGTGACTCACAGGAGTCACGGCGAGTTGTCGTATTTTGTTTACTTTTGTTGGTTATTTATTTATGTTGGGATACGATTTCGGCTGAATTTTTATTGAAGTGGATTAACAAATAAGAAACGAAAAAAATTATAAAAGTAATAATAATTAAGAGGCTGCAACACTTGGATTCGGATTGATATTTGTGGCGATATATGTTGTGAACAAGGATTGGACGTATTGGGTTTACGGTATTGGTTATTTGGACATTATAGACCCTTTGGTACGAATAATACGAAATGGTCGATAAAACTAAACTACTAATATTAACGCGAATAATATGTCCAATTATATAATAAAACTTGTGATATTTAGCAATAAGTTAGAATATTCAGGAGTTGTTTGACTCGGGAAACGTTCAATAAACAGGCATGTCATGCCGAAATTTTGTAAAATCTTTTATAAACTTTAAACCATTTGAGATTTACAAAAAATCTAAAATCCTTTTCAACTTATATTGTTTTCAACGTTATTTTGGGAAAACGGGGTAAAGTCATAACTAGTTATTGTTGTTGTTTGTTATTTATTCATTCTTGTCCGATATTATTCCTTCTTTTATTATTTTCTTATACTCTCGTCCTTCTCGGATAATCGTTCATTTCGTCGACTTATTCTATTTTCTATCTTTCTTGTCTTCCATACGAGACTTAAAAACATATTTTCTTTCGAACGCCATTGGAACTAAAACCTTTTATTCAAGTTTTTTTTTTATTGAAGTATTCGAGTATTATTTCTGAGTTATGCCATTTAAATTGATTAGGTTGTGCTGACATTCATTTGCTGTGACACATTATTTAATTGGTTGCTATATCTCGTTTCCCTACTATTTAGGTATGATTCATAGCCCCATTTTAACTTTTAATTGTTTTTAAACCCATGGGGTGAGATACATGCTTTTAAATGTTTTCTGAGCACAAGTGTTTATTTGTATACTATTCCTATTTGGTATGCTTTCCTGACTGATATGCTAAGTAACTTTACCTTGCCACAAGCAAGACCCTCCGATCATGAAACATTAATCATTTGCGAGTGAGCGCGAATATAGGGATATAGGCCTATAGGATTTGACCATCCCACTCCTTTTGTTTGATAGGAAAATTGTGGAGTACTATATTTGATTTTACCGGGTATCTGGCATGTACATGGTCTTGGGGGCATTATTATATTATGAAATTTCGTGGTCATTATCGACTTATTCCAGTGCTAATGGTGTTTGTTAACGTTTTGCGTGTCTTGAGCTTAGCATTATCATATTACAATATTATATGCACAGGGATGTATATTTATTGTTGGTTACCTGTATTTGCATTTGTTGCTTATATCTTCCAGATTAAAGTCTTGTGCTCAAATTTAGTTACTAAACCTATGGATTACACTCAACCTTTGTGTTGACTTTTATGCATGTTTATCTCAGGTAACTAGCTATTGAAGCATACTTTTGGGCACGCTGGAGTGGCTAGGACTAATGGAAGCTATCTATCTATGGCAGCTTATCTATCTTTTACTATCTTTCTTTCA
This sequence comes from Artemisia annua, assembly GCA_014162995.1. Taxonomy (NCBI): domain Eukaryota; kingdom Viridiplantae; phylum Streptophyta; class Magnoliopsida; order Asterales; family Asteraceae; genus Artemisia; species Artemisia annua. The sequence goes on along the minus strand of LBNU01011550.1, from coordinate 63,366 downwards.
TATCATTCGTAAAACCTTTTTATGTGTCTTTTGAATTTCACTGCAAAACTTTATTTATTTCCGCTGCAAACCTTATCTAATTTCCGCTGCTACTTTGTTGAGGAGTCTTGAACTCCGAATGGTTTTGTGAAAACGAATGATATGTTTTAATTATTTGTAAAAGTCTCATTATAAGGTCGTTAACTGTTAATGTGATTGTTTTACCCTTTGAGTAATACCCCTGGCTATGTTCAGCTGCCATATCCGAGTTGGGGGTGTTACAACATTGGAAGTATGAACGCATGTTTTGTCGTGATATTATATAAAAATGTTGGTCAGTTGGTGTTGTTGTACTCATACTCGTGACATTTTTGTGTGTATTTGTATTGTTATAGCATTATTAGAATGTATTTATGAATGATCGACGATGAAAAAATAATTTATTTAAACATTTAGATTCTTGTGGGAATTAGCAAAAATTCCCGTACTGGAAGCGAACCGAAGAACTTGGGACGGTTCTTGGTTCCAATTTTTCTATATTTTCGGTTCTTGGTTCTTTCGGGACGGTTCCGGTTCAATGGTGATAATCAAACTCGGTTATCATAAGATTGGATTTTCTATGAGGAGTATGATGTTGAAAAAAGTTGGGTGTTCTTGATGATGAAGATTGACTTAAAGATTTTTACGATAATGAATTTGAAGTCAGAAAAAACTGGGTTTCTTTTTCTTATAGTAACATAAGCAGCAAGTTGTGCAAATTGAGACCAAGGAAATCATAGTCAACTGCTACTACAATTGGTCTTATTCTAATGTGTAAGTGGAATTGTGTAAGTAATGGTTGGCTTCAATTTACAGTGGGTTCTATGCCTCTATGGATACAATAAGTGCGAAAAGTTATTATAGGTGAATGTGTATTTTTGATCGTTGTTGTGTATATAAAGGTTATTAGTTAGTAATAGGTGTATAGATAAGTATGTGACGATGCATCAATCTACTACAAGTGGTCAAGTTGGCATCTAGTTTATAATAGTGTTGTCGTCATTAATACAGACAAACATCACCTAACAATAAGACGTTTTTAAATGGAAAACATACAGTTTTATTGTATTCAGATTCAGACATTTCCGCATCAGATTCAAATTCAGATGTGTGAATCAGATTCACATTCAGAGCCTTTTAATAAACAAACACCACCTTAATCTGCATTTCTAGTGAAAAGCAACCAAGTGACACTTCAGACGAATCTGAAGACATTATAACCTGACGCCGTCAGGTGTAAACTGAAGACATGAGTCACGTGTTAAGCTAACAAGAGAAGGCCCAGAAAGATTATCAAGTGACGGCTTCAAATCACCCTAGAAGCCATCAGAACGGCGACTTGCACAAGACGAAACCCTAAAACACGGCGAGCTAACGGCCGTCACACTTTTCAAGTGACGCCGTCACAATTTTAATCCTATACATATTTTCGAATGCTTTCATTATTCGAGAGACAATCTTTGGGTAACATCTTGAAGTAGGGTTTAGGGACAAATTTGGCAGCTATTGTAAGGGTTTCAAAGCCCTTGAACTTCATGTTTTAATAAAGACAAGTTACCCCTTTAATCATTTGATATGTCTATGTATTGTTTGATTATATGTTTATCTTTTCTTTGATTTAATATGTTAGCTTAAATTTATTTGTGTTTGCTTAGATCTAGTGAAACCTAGTTGTTGAATATTGATTTGTTGTCTCTTGTTTAACTGATTGCCTCGCGCTAGGCTAAGAAAATTGGCTGACCTCTTATATGTAACTAGCTTGAACATCTTAGATAACGCAACCAAAGAGTGCACTATTGGTTTTTCTCGTTGTATTTATTGCGTTAATTGCGGCTTGTAGATCCTAGAAAACTTAATAGACTTTACGGGTTTTAGGGGAGACTAAGATTAATAGAGTTGGGGGTTTCGGCACCACCCCACAACCAATATTAAGTACCTCTTCAATTAAAACAAGGACGTGAGAATTCAACAAATCAGTAGAAGATAACTATGGAGTAACTAAATCTAAGTGAATACGATTTACACTATCATAAGAAGTCACCAGATTTATCTTTTCATGTGTATTTAGATTAATTTTAGTTTTATAATTATTATTTTTTGGGTTAGTTGATTAGCAACCAATTTCGCCCACTCCTTCAAAACCGAGATTTTTACTTGCTTTCTAAAAAAGATAAAAATACAAAGAGAATCATCCCTCACCTCTAGACCTATCTCGTCATACATCTTAACCTTTCCACAACTATTACGAGACTATTACCCTAGAGAACGATCAACCCCCCGTGTCTTGCCTATAATACACTAAGAAGGTTAGGTACTCTGCCTAGGGAGGTTATAAAACTTCTTAAGATATTCTTGAGAGGTTCTACGAATCCCGCATCACAGCTCTTCTGGTATTGATTGAAACAATAATCCTTTAACAATGTTATGGGTCGATCACATCCATGCTCCATGGATTCCTAGAAGCACCTCCATACACATCCTCCACATGATGTAATTAGTTGACGTTGACAACGGACACTGAAACGTCAAATTTAATTCCTTTGTGCGTTGGTTGTGTGTTGGAACCTGATGGATCTCCTGTCATCTTAGTTCTTCTTCTGGATTGCGAATAAGTTTGTTACGGGGAACAATCCAGCCCTTTATCACACGGATAAATTAGTTATGCATAGTTTGCATTGAACCTGAAAAAATTTGTGACCAGAACTAATGAACTAATGGGTTGTTTGTCTTAGGTAAACCCTTAATCGCACGTACAGGTCTCCGATACTTCACGAAGGCTCTTCTATGTTAACTGAATAGTAACATGACCAGATTTAAGCAATCTGGTCAAACATGACTAACCCCTGAAACGAAGGTTAGTTCCCTAGATCGAGTTTGGTTTTATGTAACCCTAAATCGTAGTTACAGGTACCGATTCAAACCAAGAAGATGTTATACCAATTAATGGTTATCACAGAGTGCGCAACATAATATATCAGATCAAAGCACACGACACACAGGAACAAACAAGAACAATTGCTAGAAAAACACAAACACTTTATTGAAGAAATCTAACTCAAAAACTTCAATTGATACAATGAGAATCCCTATCCCTATCCCTCACGGTATATATAGATTACAACTAGGATTACATTAAACTTAACTTAACCAGATAAATACTAATAAGTTAGGAATACAGGATGAGTTGGACTAGCACTCTAACTAGTTTCCCTGAACCTGATAACACGCCTAAGCCGCATCAGACTTTAGGAATTCGTTAATTTAAACTGGTAATTTTAGAATGCCACGATTTGATGTGAATATTACATTAGAAGTTCCAGTTTATAAGGTGATACGTTGTCTACTTGTCATATAAAACTTTCATAATCTAGTTTAGCTAACGCACGAATCAGTTTTGGGATAATCTTATTGAGCGACAAATCTTTAATATAATAAAAGAATTACATCATTTCGGAGTTTTTTTTGATAAAACAATCTTATTGGAAAACAATTGACCAATAGGAATTCTCGATTTTGACACATAAGCGAAATCGAGCAATATGATTGGCCAATAAAAAGTCAAAATTGACTTGATTTTGGTCAAACTTTAATAAATATGGTGGATAATTTGATTGAGAAAAAAACACATAAAAATATATGTGTCAAATTTATGAAAATAAAAACTTAAAAAAAAAAGAGGAGGTAATTAATAAAATATTAGTGGTTGAATTTTAAATATATTATATGGAGTTAAGTGTAAAATTATAAATCTCCATGTTTTTTGATAACTTTAGTTAATAAACAAATAACCTATTACATTTTATACCCCCTGCACTTTATAATATGAACTTTGTTTACAATTACATGAGTATTAGTATTGGTTTGAGACTTTCATCCATTAAACTTATAAAATTTTATAAATGTAAGAATTACTTTTAATATACGTTAAATGCTTTTAAAATAAATATTAGTTTTAAACTTTCATCTATTAAAATATCTTTTTACTATGTACGTTAAATATAAATAAGAACTCATGTCATTTTATTTAAAAGTTTAATCTATACGTACACGGGTTTAAATATTAAATACAGTTAAATTATTATTAACGGTAATATAAATATCAAATTGTAAGTACGAGTATATGAAAATAAATATACGCGATTGTACTTATAACGACTCATGTAATTATTATTTATTATTTAAAGTTTATATACGGATTTTTAAAAAACTTCATCAACGTTCATTATGTGCTACTAAACTCGCACATTTTGTACAACATGATATTAATAGTTAAAGTTAAACAACAACATCAACCTCAACATTAACATCTATGTCAGCTAAACAAAGTTAAATCTTTCATCCAATAAAATTTTTACAAAATATTAATTGATATTAATATATAATGAAAAACTCATGCATACTTATTAGTTTTCATGGGTAAATTCTTATATATCCATATATTAAAAAAAAAATTTAAAATAAATTTGATTTATATGTAATCTCATGTGATCAAAGAACCTTTGGCCCAATAACATTATAAGAAGACACGCTCAAGAATCTAATACAAGGTCGATGCCACGGTTATATTTACAATTTCTGCTAACTATTTTTCTTACTTTCGCACATGTTAATGCTCTAACTTTTTAAAATATACATAAGATTTTCTGTTTTTAAACGATAATACTATATAATAAATTTTTCTGGAAAAACCCCATGCGTGCACGGGTATTATAACTAGTTCATTAACAAAGCTAACAAGATGCTATCGGGTCCAATCCAATCAATCAATCAATCGGATTAGACATCAATCTTCTATTGAGTCAAAGAAAAATAACGAGTTTAGTGAACCTAAATGTTTAGTTATATATACAACAAACTAACCATATAAGCTAGCTAAACGTTTCATTGCAAAATGAGCTTAGCGGCTAGATGTGGATCACGGATATGTATTTTGTGCAAGAATACATGTATATGACTTAATTGGTGTAATAAACATGATGCAGCGTTGAAGTATTTTTAAATTTTCAATTTTAAGCAAACCACAAACACCTCTTAACTCTAGCCTGTTGTTGAGTTGTACGTTATAAGAAAATCGTCATACAGCTAGCCTAGTCCGGCCTATTTTATCATTGAAATAAGTCGCGAGTGTAAATCTCAAACATAACTGTTTACTGACTACACACTTCTGGGTGTTCATCGGTTCAGTTTTCGGTTTCATGGGTTGTACGATTCGGGTTAATCGGTTTGAAAATTTTAAAGTTAAAACCAAAATCAAACCAAACCAAACCAATTAGTAAACGGCTAAAACCAAACCATACACCAATTTAGAATTCGGTTTGGTTTCGGTTAAAACCAAGAAAACGAAATTCAAGTAAACTTCTAAAAGTCACAAATAAAAACTTAAAAGTTCAAATAAAATTACCAAATCAAAAGATCTCACAAAGTGTTCAAGTAAATTAACAAAACAAAAGTTTAAGAAACCAAAATGTTTCATAACTTAACGGAAATAAATGAAAGCAAAATAAGATAAAATGTTCTTCGACAAAGGTCTACAAAAGTTTTATGCTTGTATATTCCATCTTCTTCAACCATCCTTGATTTAAGGAATGGTTGGATATTTTAATTTTTTATGATTTTTTGTTAGGAAAATAAACATATAAAATCTGTATATATATAATTTAAACTTTTTTGTGTGGATAGATATATATTGGGTTTTTTCGGTTTGGTTTGGTTATATATTTGTCAAACCCAAAACCAAACCTAATACCAATTAAATACTTCGATTTTGTTTTAAACCAAACCTTACACCAATCAAAATTTTTGATCCGATTTATTCAGTTTTAGTCCGGTTATATTTCGGTTTGTTAGGTGTCAAACCAAATATTGAACACCCCTACTTCGGTTGATAGAAGCTCAAAATCACATCGACAACTAGCTTCACAAAAGATAAAAAGAGGTTGTTACCAAGTATATTTAACATCTTGTAACCAAGTGTCACTTTACGCGTCTATGCCAATAGTGTTACACCGTATTATGGCATATCAAGAGGCAAAACCAGACAATATTAGTTTTATAACACATATAAAAATCGTGTTGTAGCGTAGTGAATTTCCATGCAGGCCGACATCCACCGTGACTCGTATGTAGGGTACGTTTGTTTCATACTTTTAAGTTTTAACTCTTATTACACAAGAGTTAAAAGATTAAACATAAAAGCAATCAACTATCATATCATGCATAATTCACACCTACAAACGTTGTCATCTTGCTGCTTTTTTTTTTTTTTTTTTTTTTTTTTTTTTTTTTTTTTTTTTTTTTTTTTTTTTTTTTTTTTTTCTTTTTTACATTTTGACCTTTTATTTGTTCCTATTCACTTTCATTGATTCTTTCAAGTAGAATACATCGAGAGTAAAGACATATTCTTCAATTGATTCTTCCAAATGGATATAACCTCCATTTGGAACCTCTGAAATAAAGTTGTGTTGACTAAGGCGACCCTAATCAAGATTTATACAATTCCTCAATTGCTATATATACTTAAAGTCATTATTCAATAATAAAACACCATCATCACTCTTATCATTAGTTAATCAAAATATATATCTATTAACCAACAAGCATGAACTTCGTTTACGGTCATAATCATTCGGATAGCATGGAAGGTGAGGATACTGCTTTTTACGACGAGCTTACACGTCAGATATTGCTTATAATGGACGAAGACGATGAAACACATACAATACAACATGTAAATGGTGTGTCAAGGTTTGAGAAGACATCAGTGGTTAATTATGGCAACTACTTTAGTTGGTCAGATAGTGAGAGGAGTACTGTTGAAGTGCCTAGTTGGATGGAGAGGTTGTGGGCACGTAATGGTACTGGGACTGGGGTGTTTATACCTCGTGTGGCGACTGCAAGCAAGTCGAGAAGAAGAAGAAACAATAAACCAAGGAGGAATCACAATGGAGGCAGGATCATGCATTCATCAATGGGAGACAAGATTCATGGTTGATTATCCGATATTTGTTTAGTAAAGATGATTATTCATTTTATGCAAAGGATTTATTTGTGATAAAACACATTGGTGAATCTAATGTTGAAAGTTGAAAGTTGAAACCAAGCATATTTTTTGTCTTAACTAAAAATTATAAGAATCATTTGGAAAAGACACACGTATTTATTGTGTAATACGAGTGGTATCCATGTCTAGTTGTAATAATATATGTGCAAAAATTTATATATGCAAAGTTAATTAGTAAAACTATAGTAGTATTTATCTAAGATGTTATAACTAGTGTTTCCATTCTAATATATACACAAGTATCCACCTGTAATTAGGGGTGTTATCAGGTCGGGTTGTCGGGTTATCGGGTTGGTCGGGTCGGGTTGTTTCCATTGAACTTGAAGACATCTAGCAAGTAGCAAATACCAAAAATGATTAGCATACATAACAAAGCTTATGACAGTTAAATACATAACGTAACGTATGGAACGACCCCTAGATAATCAGATAATTAGATAATTAGAATGGAACGACGCCTAGATAATCAGATAATTAGAATCAGTTTAACCATACCCAAACATTAGAAAGTTGTATATTATGCTTACACCAATAATACATGCCGAGATATATATTTCCCAGACGATACCCTAAAAACCCATATCCCCTTTGGCGATTTTATTAAAACCGATTCCATTAAAACTCCTAATCGTTTCTCCATTATTCTTTCTTAATTCTTGATTGCTTTCACTAATTTGGTATAGGGTTCCATTCCTTGATCCAATTCGTGAAGCATAACAGGTTCTGGTGGGATATTGTGGATCGAGTTTTTTCTAGGGTTTTCTTAAATCGTTTTTTTTAGGGTTTGTTTATCGTTGTTTGATTCGACCATATCATTCTTTGTTTGTTTATTATGGATGTTGGTTAGCTTTGTGCGATATTTGACAATAAACCCTAATCTTGCGATTAGGGTTTTAACTTTCTGATTTGGTTTCGCTTATATGCTTGTTACGCTGTTAGTGATTGTGTTTGTGGGGGTTTTGCGAGATGAATAAGGGATTCTTGAAATCTAGTAGTGCTACGAAGGGGGCTAAGAAAGGGGGGCGACCTAATGATGATTCAAATAGTTTGGCCGATCAAACTAGTGGCTCGCAAAATATTGGTGCATCAACTAACTTGGCCGATCAAGTTAGGTTGGAAAAGGATACGATTCCTCATGTCTCTGATTCGTATTATAATGTTGAGTGTTCTAATCAAGAGAAACAGATTTCTCTTGATACAGATGTAGGTGGTAAAGTGGATGTCAACGAGGCTGCTGGTTCATTAGATCCTAATGGCGCTACACAGCCTAATGTGGAGCAATTGCTAGCTAATGCGCATAGGAATTTTGATGAGGCCATGAATAAAATTCAATGTGAGATTGCAACGAAATGAATTCACTTCTAGGGCCTTGAAGCTTGGTACCATACATGGCATTAAAAGCATCCAAATTACGGGGAAGATCATACACCTGGTCGGCATAATCATCATAGTCATCATAACTCCTTGTTCAAACTCTTGCCCCCCACCAAAAGATTAGCAGCTCAATCAAAATGGGTTGCAAACCTCGTCTTCAGAATCAGACACCACAAATTTTTCCCACCTTTGAAAATGGGTTTCCCCTTTAATGGCGCAGAGGTCGACGGATAGTAGTGACCATTATCTCCACAAGAGTTGCTAATACCATCATAAGTAACCTTTTCAAGCTTTCCAATTTTTTAACAATAGGAGTAGGAACCCTTACTCAAATTCTTCCTCATTAAACTTCCATAGTATTGACCTGTCTTATTAGACTCATCCATTATTAACTTCAGTTGTACTAGCTGTCTTAACCTAAGACTTATCCCGCATTAACTTCCTTGAACTACCAGCATCCACATCCTTGTGTTGTTATCATTAGAC
>LBNU01011550.1:43004-54124 GCA_014162995.1 Artemisia annua | reverse complement strand
ATCCACATTATACACTAAAACTCGAAGGAGGATCATAGCAATTTTCTTGTTATCATTGAGTTGTGGTTTGATTTCTAGTTTTTAGAAATTAGGAAGTATCTTGTTATGTAAGCTTTTAGCCTATGTAACGGGCTGAGATGTGGGACTTCACCCATATCCATTGTACTTAAAAGTTTTTTGGTTAATATATTTACCAGGGTGCAGGATTACTCCCCTTTACTCAAAAAACATTAGAAAGTTGTTGTCTGCTAATTCAATGTGAATATTAGGTCTCGTAAATGGGACTCCCATTGTTGTTACTACTTTTAACATCTAAAAACAATCAAAATAATAATAAACATAAAATGATACAATGACTAACTAACAACTGAACAAACCAACAATTGATGAAACATGCAATGCAAGTACCCTCAAAACCAACATAAATATTTATAAACCTTAAACAAACAAAGTTATAAATTATGTAATGGTTATCAAAATTAAATAAGTTACCTTTAAGTATGATGTGGTATCAAAGATGATGTGTTGAAAAATGAGGATCAAAAGTTTAATCAGTGATTCAACAATGGTGAGTTTGTGACTGGTGAGTGATAGGTTTTGATCACTTCAGAATACGTAGCGTCAATTGATCATCTCAATAAAAGTAGTTGTAATTTGTTTATGTTATTTATCTTTTCATTAACGAGTTTACTAGCAGGGTACCCGCGCGTTGCAGCAGCGGGTACAATGAAATAAATTTTTTTCAAAGAATAATGTAGTTTAGTTTATTATGTTATTTTTGACAATAAATTTACGGATATCAAGAATTTCGTATAGCCCGTGCTCGTTCGAGCTCGAACCCGTTGGCCCGTGCCTGTTCGGGCTCGAGCCCGTTTGGTCCGTGCCAGTTCGGGATCAAGCCCATTTGACCCATTGCCCGTTCGGACTTGAATATTTGTATAATGTGCTTTATTATTTGTAGTAGTGAAATTTAATGCATTAATTATGTTTAATTTGGTTGTACAATATACTTGATAATTTGTATTTCTTATGTAATGGGTGTTTTAATAACTGTATTAATTGTATTTATTCACCAGTTAAATAATTGACTACATTAAATAGCATTAATGTGGTGTTTTGTTGTACACTATGCTTCTTGTCTTGTGCGTTTGAAATTTATGTAAATTAAAGTGTTGTACGCTTTAATAGCATTAATAACATTGACCACTTTAATAGCATTAATGTTGTAAGTCTGAAAATTATATCATGTTTATTTTGTTATATACTATGTTTATTTTGTTGTAAATCTGAAAATTGGTTGCAACTATTGTACATTGTGCTTAAATGGTTGTAATTTTTGGTGAAGGGGTGTTTTTAAATAGCATTAATGTTTTTTGACAGAATTTTGGTATTAAAATGACACCACGCTTTATTTTGTTGTACAATATGTTTACTTTGTTGTAATTCTTAAAATTAGGGGCATTAAAGTGTTGTAAACCATACTTAATTTCTTGTAAGTCTTAAAATTTTGAAGAAAGAGTCATTCATGCTTTATATGTAGTATATATATCTCTCGTATACATGTTGGGCTAAAAGTGATGATAGATCAGGTTGGGGAGTTAAGTCTTACTGGGCTTAAATTGAAAATAAAAACGAAGAAGCTTATATACATATATCGGGTTATCGGGTTGAACCCGAACCCGATAACGTATGAAAATATAACCCTAACCCGACCCTATAAGACTATCGGGTTGGTCGGGTTGACCCGATAGACCCGATAAGCCGAATTGGACCCGAATTAACCCGACCCTATAAGGCTTTATCGGGGTCGGCTCGGGTCGACCCATTTGACACCCCTACCTGTAATGTCTCCCAAAGTTTTTATATTGGCTTTGTAATATTTTTTTACCAAAAAATCAAACACTCACATAGCCTGACACCAATATGTCATATGAGGATGAGAAGTTATAAAACATGGGTCTGAATAAGAGCTGCATGTACAACTTTTCTTTTTTCCTTTTTCTTTTGGTATAAGCATTCAAGTATCTTGGCTCGTGAGTTTTGCTATCATCTTTCCAGCCTAAAAAGTGTTATTAGCATGACTACAACAACCCAATTGGTGCAGTCATCGGCTCTAACAAACTGTTGTATGTGCATCTAAAATTCGCATCTTAAGCTGAGCTATAGAAAAGTCATATCTGAATTGGTGTCGGAGTAACGAACTTGTACCTCTTCTACTTCTTCTTCTTCTTTTTCTTCTGTTTCTTCTTATTCTTCTGTTTCTTCTGATTCTTTGGTTTCTTCTTTATCATCATTACTGGGAATTAATGGATTGACTTTATCATCTTTGGTTTCTTCCTTCATGGGAATTACCGGATCGACTTTGATAGGCAACAGACCTTGTGGATTGCCAAGTGCTGTAGTGAACATTTGTCTATGACATTCATCACAAAAGTAAAAGTAGGTGAAATGACCCTCGTAAAGGAGCTTGTGCACCATTGCTCCTGGTAGAATCCGATGGACATAGTCGCTCATTGATGGTGGCACCACCCTATCTTCCATTCCCTATTAGCAGCGAAATCAACATATGAAACTGTTCTTACTTTATATGACCAGAAGAGAAAAGCTATCAACTCCAATGATAAAAGACTTTTGAAATGAGCCGGTGTTACCATAAGTTTCTTAAATCTTTAAATATAACCATTTAGGAGGTATGCATATAAAATAGACTTCAGGACCTTAAACCTGTTTCACTCATTATCTTTTGAGCTTTATGAGATTCTGACCTATCGGGCCCACAACCTAATTCAACATATTCAAAAGATAATTTTTTATGAGATCCTGACAAATGGTATCAAGTAGAGGCGGCAATTCGCCTAATTTTTTTTAGGTAACCATGGTTTTCGACCTTTTGGCCGACTAATCCACGGGGCTTGAAGCCACCGCCACACATACTCAAACCGGGTAAATCCCTCCCTTTTCAGGAGGTTGGCGTTGCCACTTAAGGGTTGTTTGCACCTAGTACGAATTGAACTTGAGACCTCAAACATCTTAGAGTGATAGTCACAAGTCCTTTTACCACTAGGCCACTCCCGAGTGGTTATTCGCCTAATTTATTTAGGAATGCTCTAATTGGTTGTGTTTTGTCTCAAACATTTCAAACAGGTTAAAATAACAAAAAAAAAATAGTTATAAAAGGGACTAGTCAAACGAAAGTCTTTAATGCATAAAACCTTCTATATCTGTTTTATTACAAATGTTAGATTACTATTAAAATAATTGAACTTTATGATAATATTTGACACGTTTTTGCATATATAGGAAGTGTGGAAAAAATGTGTTTCATGTCAACCCGATCCATTTCGACCAGCACTTGACAATTTCCCCTTTTTCACCCGTTACCCCCACCTAAACTGCCACCTCTATCACTAAACATAAAGAGAAGAAAATGCACAAACCTGCCATATATTTATTGGACCAAGAAAGCCAGTCAACTCGTCTGGTGGTCGTTTATATATAGACTTGAGCCAAAACATGATGCCTTTCCCTTGGCGTTTCTTCTGGACATTGAGATCACTTATGCTAAAACACCAACTCGATACCTGCAGGACAGATTCCTCTACGAACGGTTTTACATTCACTTGACGAACCGACTCTCCCAAATACCTCTTCTAGAACTCTTGATACCTCAATTCTTCTATAAAAATTTTGTCCTGCCAAGTCAAGGAATTCACTAATCAGACATCTACAGAAAGGCCGAAACTGAGCAGAAAGATCTATCAAGCTTCAAAATGAGCTCACATATATTATCAAGAATTCATATTATCTAAAATGTAATAAGAGCATTTGTCTCTTGATGTTAGTTAATGGTAAAAGAAACCATGAAAAGCTACACTGGTAAATTACTCCGATCTGACCTTTCATATAGAGGTAGCAACATGGGCAAGTTGGGTAATGGGTCAAATTGGGTCTGTGAATTGACTCGATTAAATGATTAGACTTAGACGTTTGTTACACATTCCATGGTTTTCAATCGATTTGACCTATTTAACCAGTTCCCTTTTTTAGATAATCTTATGATAGACTCCTTTGACCCATTTGAGATGAAACACAACCCAGTTGACCCGTCCATAAGTAAATAGGTCACAATTACCACCTCTACAGTTTTACGTATGAAGTTATATTTAGTAAAGCTTACTAACCTTTTTTCCAAGTGACATTCCTAGCCACTTATCTATTTGATCAAGGTTTCCTGACGAGAAGCTGCGACGGTAGAAGGAAGAAGTGCCGGAAACTTCCGTGCTAAAAGGTACATTAATCTTCTTTTTGACGTCCATTTATCCCAGGTCCTGCGTATCTCAGCCTTATTCATGCTTGGTTCATATGGATTGAGCAAAGGTGCTACCATAAAAGCACCTGTCATTCAAGTCAATGATGGTCAGAAAGAAAAAACAGCATTCAGTACTTAGTTAAGCGAGGTCATGAGATACTTTTGCTACTTAAAGCTTGCAGTGGGTGTCATGATATAACTTGCAGTACGTGTCATGAAGTTGAAGGAACCAAGATCTTTTATTAATGTAGCATTAAAGAAAGGTATAAGAGATCGTAATTAACCCATTAATATGTACACATGTCAATTTGGGTTGTATTCTATTGTTAGCATGTCAAACAGGTTAAATTATTACAAAGCTAGCTATCAATGAAGCAGCACAAATGGTAGGTCAACTGACCTGACCCAACCTGAGACCACCCTATATGTTTTGCACATCTAGTAACAACCAAAAATGCTATCAAGGCAGTTTCCAGTTTCAATATATGCAGCATTGCTAATAAAAATTGCATCTAATAAGAAACCTAAAAATTAAGTAACGTACCTGTAATTCTATCGGGAATGTAATGTACTTGAGTGCAACCCATGTATGCATACTTCCACCGGAGTATCCAACCAGGAAACCACCCAAAACTTATTAGTTATATGCACAGCATATGATAAGAACAACAGGTCCATTGCTGATGACTCAAGGTTCCTGCCAGGATGGGGATCACTTTCCCCAATCCCAGGAAGGTCATATGATACCAAGCGAACACCAAATTATTGGAGTAATGAATCCTTAATCCCAGGTATTCCTATTTAGATTAAACAAAAAAATCAGATTCCAGAAATCATCTTATCATTTCATTTCTATTTTTGTGAACGGATTTATAGAAGTTACCAGTTGCATCATTTTGATACCTGCTAGTCGCGATGAAAGGAAAGAATGTGATGTGACCAGCATATATCGAGCTCTGTCAGGTGGGACGCCTTGCTCGTACAAGGTATCCTTTCGTGCCGTAAGGTGATGCCATGAGAAAAATGTTGCCACCTCAACATTTTCCCCATAACATCACAATCTATCACACCACACAAAACACTAATTGACAAATTTGCTTACATTTTCAACCAATTTGCTTACAAAGTTACAAATGGGTCAACTCGGTTTATGTTTCATCTCTAACGAACTAATGAACTTGTTTTTAACAAAAAGCTTCCATATGGGGCAGAACAGAGCAAGCTCTATGCTGTTGGGGAACTCTGCAAGGGTCTTACCACCTTCTTTAAAAGTGTCGACTAATACGTCGTAGGGGACGAATGTGACGCTGAGTCGGGGTTTGGTGAACCAACAGGTCGCTCCTCTAGTTGAAGTATCGGCCGACCCGACCAGGAGAGAACACAGGGTCAAGGAAAACCTTCCACTGGCAGGCGATCGTGTTTTTCACGACTCATCTCCTTTGACTTTACCCGTAACAAGAATATCATACGTTTTATCATCTGGTACAAGGCCTCTATCTAGCATCTCGTCATGCAGTTTAAATGCCTCTAGCAAATTCCCCTCCCTAAAATACCCTCCAATCAATGAATTATAAATAATTACACTAGGAACCAGACTCTTCTTATCCATCTCTTCCAAGATTTTACGCGCATTCTCAAGTTGACCTTTATGACAAAGACCATTGACCAAAACCGTATACGTAAACACATCCGGTACTATATTCTTTGCAAGCATCTCAGTATACAAATCAGAAGCAGACACTATTTTCCCCGACTTTAGTAACCCATCAATCAAAGTAGTGTACGTGCGCAAATCACATAACATTCCCTCGTTGACCATCTTCTTGTGAAAGTCAACAGCTTCTTCTATGTTATCAAGATCCCGAAATTCGCTGATCATACTATTATAAACTGCATTATTTGGAGATAATCCAACTTCATAAATTTCATTGAAGATATCATGAGCACTTCACATGTCCCTGATTTTACGAAATCCATTAATTAGAGCATTATAAGCCGTAACATCCAATTCAAGACCTTTGCTTTTCATCTCGTTCCTCATTTTTAAAGCAAGATCCATGTTTTTGCATTTGCAAAACCCGTGAATCAGAGAGGTGTATGTTACAACATTAGGGGTGATCCCAGCTTCATGCATTTCAGTATAAACCGACAATGCAGAATTAATATTTCCCTCTTTAACAAACCCGTCGATAATACTATTATACGTCATACACGTTGGATTAAAACCTTTTTCCACCACGTTCTTCAACATGCTACTAGCCTCGGAAGTTTGACCAACTTTGCACAAACCATTAATAACTATATTGAACGTATAATCAGACGGCATAAACCCTAAGTCCACCATTTGGTCAAAGATACCTAAAGCTTCCTCACTTTTACCTTTCCTAAAATACCCATCGATCAAAATACTATACGTGATGACATTAGGTTTATAACCCTTTTCTTGCATTGTGTTAAACAGATCTAACACTACATCCATATTTCCGCTTTTGCAGTGGCCAAGTATAATATTATTATATGAAACAATATTGGGTGATACACCATGTTAATACAAATATCGCCTAAAACGTTATTTATATTTTCGATCTTTGCTAAGTTTTGTTAATGACAAAGTACAAACTTTAGCCTATAAGTAATTCATCACTTTAGTTTTAAGTCTTGTATAAACTAGACTTAACATTTCTTTTTAAACATAAACATAGTTTTTGTTTCTTTAAAAAGAAAGTGTCACATCACATTAATAGAAAGTTTATGTGTTTGACCATCTTTGGTTCTTACACACTTTTGGAAGTATTCCACATTGAGTCAATGCATAAGTTGATGTGACATTGTGTGTGTCATAACTTAGTATTTACTTCCTTAATAAGAAAGTGTCACATCTCATCAATGTGCACTTATAGTAAGTTTGTGTGTTTGACCTTCTTTGTTCTTACACAACCTTGGAAGTATCCTTCATTGAGTCAATGCATGATATATATTGATGTGACCTTGTTTGTCTTGGAGGGATTTACTTTGTGTGCAAGTTTGGACATGTCAGTCCTGGCGGAACCCTGGGGGTACACGGGCGGAACCCTTGTGAGGGTGCCGCCGTTTCCGCCAGAGCTGACATTTGGTTATCTATAAATACCAACCAACTTGCAAGAAATCCCTCATCACTTTAGGCCATATTATTTGCATATCCTCTCATCTAACTCAGTAACATTTGACTTGTGTGATTCTCTTATGTAGCAAGGAGTTCACAAAGTCATTCGAGAAGTTACAAGTATTCAACTCAACGTTGCAAGACTTGTTATCTTTGTTGTGTATAGACTTCGGTAGTTTATACGTTAGTTGTATTATGTGTAAAAGTGATCGGTTTGTATTTTAGGCCTCAAAATACATAGTGTGTAGGGAGTGGTTGTACCCTTGGTAAAGAACTCGACATCTAGCTTAGTGTCGGTAAAATTGTAAGCGACGATGGGAGTGGTTGTACCCGTGTAAAGAACTCGACATCTAGCCTAGTGTCGGTAAAGGAAATTGGGCGACGATAGGTTGGTTCTACCTTGAGTTAGAACTCGGTATCTAGCTTTGTACCGGAAAAAGTGTAAGCGACGATTGTAAAGGTTTCTCCACCGAGAAGGAGTTTGTTGACTAGTGAAAGAAACTCTCGAGTTGGATACTCGGGGCGTGGACGTAGGGCAAGGAAAATAGAGTTCCTTGTAGCCGAACCACGATAAATACTCGTGTCATGGTTTGATCGTTTCTTTCTTTATTCTTGCATGCTACGTATTATCTTTTGGTTTACATCTTTGATAGTATCTTTGCTTATATCGTCAATAGTAATAAAAGTATATCATAGATTATAACTTTGATTATACGAAAGTTTTAAAAGGATAATTAACCTAAAAAGCGGTAAACTATTCAACCCCCCTTCTAGTTTTCCACAATTGGCATCAAGAGCTACGTTACTCAAGTTCTTTAAAATATATTGTATTTTAAAACTTGGATCGATCCATGGATTTTGAAAATCTCAAAGAAGGGCAAAAACCACCGCTATTTGAAAAAGAAAACTTTCTTGAATGGAAAAGCAAATTTGAAAACTATGTGAGATCAATTGATCAAGATCTTTGGCATATTATTTCTATTGATGATTTCAAACCAACGAACACGAGTTTTGAAAATCAAAATGATTTTTCCAAATTTGATAAAAACACTAAAGCTAAGGTAATGATTTACAAAGCTTTAACAAGAGTCGAATATGAGAGAGTGTTAAGTTGTCAAACGGCAAATGATATTTGGAAAAATTTGTCAAATCATCATCAAGAAATATGTCAAGTCAAAGATGATCAATTTGATCTTGCATATGAGTTAGAAGTTCTAGAAAAACTAATAGATAGGCATTTACTAGAAGTGAATACATGTACTACTAGTTTAAATGTTTTCAATGAAGGTACAAGTGAAGATGAGCATGTATGTCAAAGAGAACTTGCTTGTGAAACATGGAATGACACGGATGTAGATGAAGATGAACATCCGACTAGTGATTCTCAACTTGTTGAAACAACAAGTACAAGTAAAGATGAGTACGTGCGTCAAAGAGAACTTGCTTGTGAATCATGGAACGACACGGATGTAGACGATGATGATCATCCGATTAGTGATTCTCAATTCATTGAAACAACAAGCAAGGTACATGTTGAAACCAAACATTTTTGCTTCGACACTTTTCTCTTGGAATTTTCTAAATTAGAAAATGAGTCTAAACTCTTAGGTAACATGAACCTAAAAACTATCTTTAACAATGAGTCTTCAAAATCCCTAGGGAACAATTTTGAAAAGGAAATCTTGTTAGAAGATAAAATGTCTAGACTTGAGAGTAATGTTGAAATTGATCTAGAATGTAAAATATGTCTAGATTATAAACATGAGATTAAAAAGCAAAATGAGAAAGGGAAAATGTTAGCTAAATTTGATGAAAGCTCAAAATCTCTTGAAAGATTGTTAAGAAGTCAAAAGTTGTTTAGAGATAAAACCGGATTAGGATTTAACTCAAGATCATCATCAACAAGTGAAACAAAGAAAGTAAACTTTGTTAAACCTAGAAAAGAGATTTAGAGTTAGCTTAACCTTTAAATAGAAACTCATGACAAAAGGATTAAGAATATCATATTCTATGATTGTGTATGATTATCTAACCCTCTTGGATACATGAGAAATTGAGCTTCCAAGTGTATCGTCAAACCAAGATCTTACGCCTTGAGCTTATCATCTTGATAGCATCTCTACGCAAATTAAAAGGTACACATTGCTTCAACTTGCCTTTTGATTGTCTCTTGCTTCTTGCATTATGTGTTATAGTATGTGTTATTTGGTAGTGTGTATCCCTATGTGTTTATGTGCTATTAGGATTTACTAAGATTAGATTCTCTACGTAGAGGAATTTCATCTTTAGCACTAGTAGGAGATATAAGGTGGATTCGGTTCTTTAACCGTCAAGAGATTAACATGAGAAACTCTTGAGTAAGTCTCACTTAACTCTTGCTCACAAGTGAGCTAACTAAGAATCTCCTAAAGTGATAACATGTCTTGCACTCTTGTGATGCTTGCTAAACAACATCCCTAAACTCCACACTTTGAGTCTTAAATCATGATTTACTTCAATCATTCTTTAATGATAATTTCACATAAAATACGTAAGGTGAAACAAGTCACATGAAGCATAATGCATGGAAAAATGTGAATTTTCAACATCATGGATTTACACATTAAAAGTGACACATAGTCATATAATGTTGTATCTCTTGGACCTTTTCATAAACCAATAAAATTCACAATGTTGTATGAAAGAAAACCTAAAAGAGTCGAGGAGTCGTTGAATAGAACATTTAACGAAAGACCACCTCCTTCTAAGATATCATCTTCGGTAGATGATGACTTAGTCGAAAGTCCAACAAAGGTAAGACAAGTAAGTTAAGTAAAATGACAAGGAAGATGAACTATTAAATGTAATATACATAGATGTTTAAAATCCTAAAGTCATATACTTACGAGTGTCACAACATTAAGATTAAAGGTCATAATGTAAGCAAGGTCGTCTTACCTCGAGTCTAACATTGAATCAAGTAATATTGACCTTGGTCATATGTCTTGAGTCATGAGTCTTTGATTTAATCAATCAAATGTGATAAAAACAAGCTTTTGGACATTAGAATAAAACTACAAGTTTTAAATTAGACCTTTCAAAAATAGATTGTGTGAATAAAGTGTCAACAATTGAAAGAATCTTTGAAAACAAAAGCAAGCTCCAAAAGCACGATATTATCACTCAAAGACATTCCTAATTACTCTCTTGTTCTCAATAGTTAAGTAGTCGATGACTTGTCAAGAATGAGAGTAGTAAATCTGTAGGTAAAACTAAACATAAAGAAATGTTCGGAAGACTACTTGTTTCCATAAACAATTAGATTCGACATTATGTTTGGTGCTTATCTATGTGCTCGTTTTGGAAAAGAATCTAAAACATCTAATTTGGAAGAGAGTGTTTGGATACGTCAAAAGAAACTACACAAAGAATTATGGTATCCCAAAAGAACGGGAATAGAAACCATAAGTGTACACAAAGTCGAATTATGACGGTAATTAAGATAAGAGAAAGAGCACAAGTTGTACTTGCACTTTTATTCCTTATTACCAAATGATTCTCAAAGGAGCTTAAAGCCTTCAAAACGACATTGGACGAAGAAGCATGCCAACAAACTCCTTGAAGATCAAGCAAACTCACGTCAACGACGGAACCCCTTATTTCAACAAAGGAAGCGTCAACGTCAGCGTC
>LBNU01011550.1:0-40890 GCA_014162995.1 Artemisia annua | reverse complement strand
AATAACATAGACACGGTGAGGGTTCGAATGGTTAACCGGTTCTTGTTTATGAATTTGATTTGAATCTTGATATTTTAAAACTTTTGTCGTATACATGTCCAATGCTTGTAGTATAATCTACTCGATTCAGTTTAGTGACCTGTTTGCTCTATTTACTATATTATCAGTATTATTTTCGATCTGTGTTATAAGCAAAGATCTATCAAAGATTGTAAACCAAAGATAATACGTAGCATGCAAGAATAAAGAAAGAAACGAGTCAAACCATGACAGCGAGTAATTGTATCGTGTTCGGACTACAAAGGAACTCTATCCTTTTCCTTGCCCTATGAGTCCACAGGTAGACAAGTAATTAAGGTAATGAGGGAGTGAATTTATGAATATAACAAAGTTAAAATCTATGAGTCGTGTACGAGTGTACAAATAAGATTAAGGTCATAATGTAACAAGGCGTCTTAGACCGTTCGAGCAACTAATCAGTAATATTGGACCTGGATAGCTGTCTTGAGTATGATCGTTGATTTTAATCAATAAATGTGGATAAAAAGCTTTTGGACATTAATAAATACAAGTTTCAGAAGTTAGACCTTTCAAAAAGCTGAGTGGTGAATAAATGTAAACAATTGAAAGAGATCCTGTGGATAACAGAGCAGCCAAAAGCACGATATTATCCTCAAAGACAGTTCTAATTCTTCTTGTTCTCAAGTTAAGATAGGTCATGACTTGTCAAGATGAGAGTAGATATCGTAGGGTAAACTAAACATTAAAGAACTGTCAGACACTTTGTTTTCCATACCGGATGGAGCGCCATTATGTTTGGTGCTATCTAGTGTACTCTTTTAGAAGAATACAGAAACTCAGTTTGGAAGAGTGTTTGGTGCGTTCAAGACTACACAAAGATATGGTAGTGGAAAGAGCGGGATAGAACATAATGATGGGGTCCACCCCGAGGTATACAACGCGAGAGTTTCTTTCACTAGTCAACAAACTCCCTTCTCGGCTGGAGGAAAACCTTTAGCAACATCCGCTTACACTTTTTCCGTAACAGAGCCATAGATAGAGTCTAACTCAAGGTAGAACCAACCTATCGTCGCCCAATTTCCTTTACGAACTCTAGGCTAGAATGTCGAGTTTTTACACGGGTTACAACCACTCCCATCGTGGCTTAACAATTTTACCGATACTAAGCTGACGATGTCGAGTTCTTCTACGCAAGGGGTAGCAACCACTCCCTACACACTATGTATTTTGTTTTGTTACATTTTGAGGCCTAAAATACAAACCGTCCACTTTTACAGCATAATAGCAACTAACGTATACAGACTACGAAGTGCTATACACAACAAAGATAACAAGTCTTGCAACGTTGAGTTGAATAGCTGTGTAACTTCTCCGAATGCTTTTGTGAACTCCTTGCCTACATAAGTAGAATCGACAAAAAGTCAAATGTTAGCTAAAGTTACTCACGTGAGAAGGATACTGCAAATAATATCGGCGCTAAAGTGGATGAGGGATTTCTTGCAAGTTGGTGGTATTTATAGCATAAACCAAATGTCAGGCCTCTGGCCGGAAAACGCGGGGCACCACTCCACAAGGGTTCCCCCCCGTCGTACCCCCAGTGGGTTCGCCAGGCACTGACATGGTCCAAACTTGCACAGCAAAGTAAATCCCTCCAAACGACAAACAAGGTCACATCAATATATATGCATGCCATTGACTCAATGAAGGATACTTCCCAAGGATGCGTGTAAGAACATAAGAGTCAAACACACAAACTTACTATATAGTGCACATTGATGAGATGTGACAGCCTTTCTTATTAAGGAAGTAAATACTAGTTATGACACACACATATGTCCAGCAATAACTTATGGCATTGACAATGTGGATACTTCAAAAGTTGTGTAGAAACTCTCGAGTTGGATACTCGGGGCGTGGACGTAGGGCAAGGAAAATAGAGTTCCTTGTAGCCGAACCACGATAAATACTCGTGTCATGGTTTGATCGTTTCTTTCTTTATTCTTGCATGCTACGTATTATCTTTTGGTTTACATCTTTGATAGTATCTTTGCTTATATCGTCAATAGTAATAGAAGTATATCATAGATTATAACTTTGATTATACGAAAGTTTTAAAAGGATAATCAATTTAAAAAGCGGTAAACTATTCAACCCCCCTTCTAGTTTTCCACACACCATCTTTCACCATTTTATCGAACACGTCACTAGCTTCTTTTACTTTATCTATTTTACAAAGGCATGAAATAATATTATTGTAAGTAAACACATTGGCAATACCAGTTTCAACCGCTTCATCAAAGAGCTTCATCGCTTCATCTATATAACCAGACTCGAAGAATCCAATTACTAAAGTATTGACATTGTAAACATTTGGTTTGATACCTTCAGTTTTCATTCGTGTATACAACTCAAACCCCTTTTTAGTATCCCCATTGTTAAAGCACCCTTCAATCAAAACCGAGTATGTAACCCTATTTGGACAAAGACCATCTTTAACGATCTTATCAAATAAATCCAAAGCACTACGAAGATCCCCTTTAACACAATATCCCTTAATTAAGCTCGTGGCAGCCACCACATTCACACGGACCCCACTACTAATCATTTCATCTTTTAACCTTAATGCCTCCGTCAAACATCTCTGCTTCATACAAGCTCCAATCACATTCGTATACGTTCCTTCAGAAGGAACCCATCCTTTATCCTTCATCTCATTCAACAACCCACAAGCGGAAATAGCATCCGGTTTCTTGCAGACCGCATAAATCGCGCTACTATAAGTCATCGGATCAAGTTTCATCCCATTAGCCTTTGCATCCCAAAAATACTTTTCCGCCTCATCGATTTTACCTTCTTTCAAACACGCCCGAATCATAACTCGAATCACTGCACAATCATAAGGAATCCCCAATCTAACTACATCACCAAAAACATCTCGAGCTTCAGCAATCCTACTATTCCTAACCAACGCATTCAAAAGAACATGAACATATGGAACACACGGAACAACATTGTTCTCCACCATCCTCCTAAAACAAACAATAGCATCATCAAACCGACCGGACCTGACCAAACTAGACAGCAAATAATTCACTACCCTAGTACTCAAATCATGACCAAAATGAAAAATTTTGGCAGTACTCAAAATCTCCGCCACAAGATCACCTGAAAACCCGAAAACACGTTTACTAATCAAAGCTTTAGCAGTTCCATAATAGCTATCCCTACACATTAATATATGAACAAGAACAATAAAAGGCTCACTAAACTCATTATCTAACACAAGCCCTTTTTTCGAAGCCGAAATAAAACGCTGCAAAGCTAAATACGGATCATTTTTATAATAAATTAGCAATTCTGAGACATGGGTTTTGCTAAAAAGTGGATTTTTTGAAAAGGGTTTTTCAGGATTTGAATTTAGCGGTTTTTTGAGATTTGGGTTTTTAGAAATGGGTGAAATTTGAGATTCTGAGCTCAGAATTGGATCTTGTGAAATGGGTTTTGATGAAAATGATGAAATGTGATGTTTTGTGACATTGGGAATTGATGGTCGGAATCCAGTTTTCATTTTTGTTTTTGATGA
Source organism: Artemisia annua (assembly GCA_014162995.1). Taxonomy (NCBI): domain Eukaryota; kingdom Viridiplantae; phylum Streptophyta; class Magnoliopsida; order Asterales; family Asteraceae; genus Artemisia; species Artemisia annua. Next base: position 37,286 of record LBNU01011550.1, on the reverse strand, counting down.
TTTATTTAGTCAAGTGTTGTTTTCTGCAGAAGAAATTCGATATAACCCTAGCTAGTTTTGTTAAACAATTTTTATCTTTGGTGTCCCTGTGTTTTGGAAGAGTTTCAACTAAAACCCTGTTGACTTTGTTCAAGACTGTCTCACTTAAGCACAAACACATTTCACAATACGCTCACACACACACACACAAACAAAAAAATTAACCACATTATCCTAATAATTTGGAGCTGAGTACGCATGGTGGATTGCTCAATTACGGACAATTTAATTTGATATGTTTAGTCAGTTGAGTTATACAGTTAAACAAGAACCCGGATACGTTTATTAAACGGGCCAGTTATGTCAACTGTTGTACTGTATTTCTCGAACTAGAATTAGAAGTTAATGATGGAAATTAAAAGGTGAGGGGTACAATATTTTAAAGCAACACGATAAACATTTAAACATAAACATAGATTAACGTGAAATACTAACGTAGTTTTTGATAGATCATAAACATAAACAAGTTGGGTTTTAGATCTTTGAAACTTATTTCGTAATTTGCGGTATTTTGATTTTTGAATTATATTTTCAAGCGGGTTGAGCATTAACCCAAACTTAACCCTTTTATTAAGCGTGTCAGTCGTGTCGACACATTTACAACCCAAACCTTTTTAGCCTCAACTATAACCTTTGTATTTTGTGTCATGTCTCGTGTTATATCGGAAATTGCCGCCCTACTTATTATGTTCATTGTTATCTAATTAAATCACACTGAAAGAAAATTTGGCGCATATATAGGATCCATGACGTTGTAGCAGTTTGTCAAGTGGTGTAACAAGTCATTCAAGTGGGTGTGTAAATTTATTGAGTAGTAATATAACGCATGTCATCATCAGAATACTGTATTACAATGTTTTATAAGGCAGATCCACAAAGGCGCAAATGATATCATCATAGAACTATATCGTATGAGAAAGACCAACTAGTACGGGTACCGATATACAAAATGTTGTTTACTTCATTTGTTTAGCGTTTCCTGCTTGGGGCATGGCAAAAAAGATGGTATAATAACCACGGTTGCATGTGATTAGGAAGGAATTGAGATTTGGATCATACAGACCAATCAAGAGACAGGATGCCAACAATAAATTCTTCCAAACGTCTAACCGACTACCATCATCCATGTTTATCATTGTATAGCATGTATCCAAAATGATTGGAACCAGTCACGAAACGACACCAAAACTATAACATGTACTCAAGACTCAAAAGCTCAATTAATGGATGACCAAATATATCTCCACATGTACTCACATACTCACACCAAGGATCATGCCTTTGCGATACAAGTACAACACTAAATTGTGTAGCAGCCTATGTAATATTCTCAATTGTGTGCCTAAAAAGAGTAATGTATCAATACAACTTCAACAACACCTCACTTAACATCTTGTAGGACTTGTAAACATAAGATATGAGCAAAATCTTTATGATACACATGGTTTATAATGTAAGAGCTTTCATTGGAGTAGCCTTGCCAACTAATAATGATGACTACGGGTCACTAAATAGATAACGGAGCAGTGGAGCAACCACCGCTACACTTAAACTGTTTCCCAGCAACGCATACCTGCATAAAGAAAACAACACTTGATCTTTAACAATTTTCATTTTGAAAAACCAATGTAAATGCCCATCTGTAAAAAAAAACGATGTAAAAGCACGCTTTAGCTATTCTATGAAAATTACAATGTTTCATTCAAATCATAGTTTAAGAAATTTGTTTGACTGTTTCTTGAGCCCATCTAACACGCCCTAAAGTACAAACAAACATAAAACAATATTGTAAAACTAATACATTTACATCAATTTATTTGTAGTTACAATAATTGGATTTCTATTAAGTTTATGTTTATCAAGAAAATTTCCAAAAATTAACACTTTTCAAAGGATATCGACAGTTCTACCATTTCATGAGATTTAGGAGTAATAATATCATAAAACTTTAAAAGGGCTATTCTTTCGTACTCGTAGTTCTTTCTAACACTCCTGGTGTGCACAAAACAAGAGACTGTATTTGACTTTCAAGCTTTGATTTCAAAATCCATGATTTTTCTAAATGATAATAAACACTTCTTAGACCTCTTCAAAATCGTAGACCTTTTCATGCCACCTAGACATGAAATAGTTCCTCACTATGGTACACAAAATCTTGGACATCTTCATAAGTTTTTAGACATATTCTTGAAACACCATAAGTTTTTAATTTTTTTACTACATAATACTAATTGTTCATGTTACGTTACTCCTTTTGTTTTAGGATTCTATAATTATGTTCTTCGTTATCTAATAATATATGATGATAAATGAAGATTAATAAATCAATGTGGACTCCGCTCTACAAGTTTATTCACTTGTTACACCCGTTTTCCTCTTGATTCTTGAGTTTGAGCAGTTACAATTTTTTTTTTTATCAAAGAAACGCGATCTCGTAATATTGGTAGGGGCCGATTGTTCCTATTATTAAAATATTGGGCTATATTAGAGTGGACTTACTGGGCTAGTTGGGGGAGGCTTAGCACCCACTAGTCCCCTTATTGCCTCCGCCCCTGGGACTGTGCATAGATACTTCCTTTTGTATTGTATACATTCTCTACTTTAGTAAATGAGCCAGGATATATGGTTGCGCACTAGAAAGGGAAAACTGAACAATGTAATCCAGCTTCATATGATTCAGTTTAAAAGACCTATAGATTCATCTTGCACATTTATAAGATGGATAGTTTTATTAAACATGTAGAGGGTCGTAGCGGATTATTGGCATACGTACTCTTATGACCACCACTCTGTACGTTCACGAAACATGTTGGTTACTTTAAAGAATGACACGTACTAAGCTTCGCAAAACTAGATGTCAATATGTTATTAAGCATTATAAATGCATTAGCTGATGTCTGTCGCGAGATTACTGTAATTAAGCTTATGAATTATGATTATTTTTCTTATGATTTTTTCGAATTTACTTTGCTTTGATTTGAAGTTCATTTGCAAACAATCAAGGATATATGATTTTGATGGGTTATGTGGTAGCAATAAAACATAAAGCTTCAAATTCTAAACTGCATTTGTTTGTTATTTCTTTATGATCGACTTTCCCAGGGACATCCTTAGGTGGTGAAAGATCTAATCGAGTTAAACTTCACACTGGATATTAGGCAGTAAACCACTCATGAATCATGATCATGAAAAACATAGACAACAAATGTTAATTAACAACAAGAAAAAAAAAAAAAAAAAAAAAAAAAACTATGATGTCTTGGAAGCCCAACCTTCCTATTTGAGAATGTTTGCCCAAAAACGACTTCTACTTCCGAGGTTGCATCGTTATTGAAGTTTGAGGGTCATGTATTAGGTATCTTTTTTTGTTGGACATGTATTAGGTATCTTTTTACTAAACAAGTGTATTAGTTATCTGTGTCATCATATATTAAACTTGGAAAGTATATAAACTGATTTTTCCTCTTGAAGTTATCGTATCCACAATTCTTTTCACGAATCGCGACCACCTGTATGTTTTTTAGATCACTTGCATTGGGTCGTGCTTAGCACGACCAAAAAGAATACCTAATTTTTGTACATATGATGAGAGTGTACGTTTGCTTTAAAAGGGCATTTTAACTACCGAACTAAAAAATGACTGCCTCTAATATATGTTTAGTCAGAGATAGATTGTAGATTGTTGTATCTGTTGTGTAGTCCTTGTATGTTGTCTCTGTTTGGGTATGCCCAATCAGAGGTTGTTGAATTATGTTTGTACAAAAGTTTGAATGATAATATAAGTTCACCTTTGAATGAAAAAAAAAAAAAAAAAAAAAAAAAAAAAAAAAAAAAAAAAAAGGTTGATTAATTAAGTTCACCGCACCTCTTATGCTTTACGAGTTTTGTTGGTCAATGGTTTTCTTATTTGTTAGTTTTATGAGACAAAAGACCTCAAAATTATTTGAAAATCCAAGATCTTGTACTAATTTTTTTTATTTTTTATTTTTTATTTTATTATTTTTTTTTTTTTTAACTTAATAACTCATTTAACAATGCTACAATGCAATTGTAGCTAATAAGACTCAAAGAAATTGCATAAGAAAGGACCTACTAAAAATACTCAGAGACCCGCAAAAAGACTTAGAGACCCGCAAATTATAGCACAAATTGTAAGGAGTTGGTTACAATGCAATTGTAGTTAATATATTCCGTTATATATAATATAGAATTTATCAAAATAAAATTATTGTGTCTATCAATAAACAATACCATATGAGTAAAATTTGAGGCCCTCGAAACTTCATACTCTAAACAATCTTCCACCTCGCTCACCCTAAAAAACGACACTGTGAATCATTTACATATAAACAAAGTTAGGCATGAACTTTATACAAATTCAAACTAGACACATATATAACCTGATCCTTACATATGTAAAAGGGATCAAAGAAAAGAACAATTTATAAAAAGTTTTAGAATGCATTCGGTTACTGACGCATGTCAAATTTTAAACTTGAGTTGAGTATTTATAAATAAAGAAAACTGAGCGGAGTATTAATGAACGTAGTTTGGTGTTAATCCATTGCATTATTTTTTGTTGGAATTGGAAACTGGAAATTATAAACTGTTAAATTTAAAATAATTTGGTGTTAATCATGTTGTGGGTGGCTTTTTTAGTGCTTTTCTCATAAACTTGACTTTATTTAATATACAAGTCGAGTCGAATTTCAAGCTTGAGTTTTAGTGATCAAGCCGAGCTCGAGCTTGAATTTTGAGGCTCGGTCGAACTCGAGTCAAGTTTCGAGCTCAAATATTATATGTCGAGCAGAGCTCAAACTTGTCAATACCTGACTCAGCTTGTCGATTACATCCCTAACTATGTTTGGCAATGCCAAACATAGTATTGTTGTGTTAAATTAACTATGGCTTTAATCTTATTATTGTTGGAAACTTTTTGTCCATAATATAAATTTTTTGGAAACTTGTATTTTTTTAGTTTCCATGCAGGCCGACATCAACCGTGTGACATATGTGGCCATGTGGGGTACGTGCGGTTCAAAATTCTGATACATTATAGCGTAAAAGGTTTAATATCACAATTCACACAACTACAAACGTGAAACGTTCTTGTCACTAGTCTTTTTTTCATTGATTCTTTCCAATTATTTGTTCCTATTAATTAATATCTTTGATCTTTTCCAGTAGTGTATAATAAAACCATCCAGAATACGGACATATTCTTGGATATTACGTAGTAATTAACTAGCTCGAACCATTTGGAGGCTCAAATAAGATCGTGATGACTTTGACCAAAAGAATCATGATTTATTCAACTACTTCATTGTTATATATACTTCAGGTGTTTAACTAATAAAAACACCATCATCACTCATTCACTCTTACTAGTACTTAACACATATATATTAATCTTTAAGCACCCATATGAACATGGAGTCTTTTAGCATAGAGGACACGATGTTTTACGACGAGCTCACACGGCAAATATTGCTAATTATGGACGAAGATGACGATCAGACACATATAATGCGACACGTAAACCATGTGTCAAGGTTACGAAGGAAATCAGTGGTTAGTGGTGGCAACTACTTTAGTTGGTCTGAGAGTGGAAGAAGTGTTGAAGTGCCTAGTTGGATGGAGAGGTTGTGGGCGCATAATGGTAGTGGGACTGGGGTGTTTATACCGCGAGTAGTGGCCCCTATCAAGCCGAAAAGAAGAAGAAATAATAAACCGAAGAGGAATAACAACAACAACAACGGAGGTAGAACGCGTTCATCATTGGGATACTAGATTCATTGATTGATTAATTAAATGTTTTAGTACAAGACTATAGCTTAATTAGATGATCATTCATTTTGTGAATTACGGTTGTGACAAAAGACGACATATGTGAGTCTTATGGTTAAAACAAAGCATAATTTGTATGGGTTTATGTTTTAGAATCATTGACATGCATGGTTAATAGCCAGCTTGATGTTTGACTTTTAAGAGCCGTAAAATGACTTGCAGTCAAATATATTCAAGTTTCCACTCAAGAAATCTTAACACTTTTTCTTTAGATTGTTTAGGAAAGTGTAGATCTGAAATAATTCTGATTTCTTTTAGTACAACATATTTTTATTAGAACAACATATGGTAGCCCAGTGATTAAGGAACTACATCGTAAATCAAAAGGTCATAGGTTCAAATCGTTCCCCTTCGTACCTGTAATCATGGTATTTACTTTTTTATATATACCGTAAGACCGGTTGATTAGGGCTGTCACGTGAATAATCATTTTCTTTTTTCTAGTTATATTAAAGTAAATTAGGCGAGTACTTGTGCATAGCGATAGAAATTCAAAGCGAAAATAACTATAGTTATGAAAATGTGGTTAAGCGTTTCATGTATGAAATGAATGAATGTTGTTATGGGGTCAAACCTTCAATTTATACGTAGTCATGAAATGAAAGTTTATAAACGTAAAATATAATATTAGAAGGAAAAATTAGTAAGAGCTGATTAATAATTTTACATTAGTGATTACTTGAATTATTTCTTACAGTAATACCAAAATTTAAATCTATTTAACGGACAAACCGAAATTAATAAAAATGTTTCTAGAAAGAAAGAAAATATCATTCTGTGAACAAGTTGTAGCCAAATCATAATATCCAAAATAAACATGGGACTATGGAGAGTGGCGGCAACGACAAGCTAGTATGAATGTAATTTGCATGTACTATCCTGGAAATAGTTGTCAACCACCAATTCATAGCACTTGCCAAACATTAACATAAGGAACAATATATTATATTAAATCTTATGTCGTTTTCAAACTCTTTAAAAATTTGTGTATGTAAACACGCAGCCGAATTATCTAATGTGCATATATTTGACTTTAAAGTTGATTTCTAGATTTCATAGTTTCATACCATGTAGTAATTCGTTATTTTGTATGCAAACTATTACACTGTTTGACTTTTAATTGGTGAATTATCTAATGTGCATATATTTGACTTTTAAGTTGATTTTTAGAATTTTCATACCATGTAATTCGATATTTTATATGTTAACTATTTCGTTGTTTGACATATTCGGTGACATTACATGACGGTATTGGGTTAAGACTTTAATCCACTAAATTTGACTCTTATTGCGTTCAAACCAAATTAAATGCCACCTAAAAGTATGACTTATATTACTCTATAGAAATTTCATAAAAGAAAAATAAAAAATGTACACATGCCAAAAGTTTAAAACCCTTTTTTTTGGTTACGTATGTATGACTTTCTGTGATAGAGATAAGATGTGCAACATATACAAAGTTGTTCAAGAGTTTGAATGTAAAAGCATAAGGTATATGTATAAATGATACGGAGGTGTTTAGTTTGTAAAAGAGAATCACTATGTGTATAGGTTTATAAACCCATAATTCTTGGTGGGTGTGAGATATGTATAACTTTTATGTGTTCACAACCTTACACCAGCGTTACTTCACTTTTTTTTTTTTTTTACTTAAAGGTAAATATATTAAGTAAAAGGAGCCAAAAGGCAGTACAAGAACAATGAAACAAAGTGAGACTCTCACTTTATACGGAGTAATATTTTTCATTGCCCGACCACTTTCCTTTTGTTATAAAACCGTTCTGACCAGTAATAACTTTTTAAACCGAAATAGACATACCCTTTTAAAAAATTAGGAGTTGAATAACTTGTTCATGGTTAGAAGCACGAAATGCTTGATTAGTGATTTGTCTTTTCATGTTAGTAGTGCTAAAAATTAGGACGTAAGAGTGGACATCACCATTTAAAACTAAAAATTACCAAGTAAATGGGGAGCAGCCGACATGATATTGCCTAGTTCTTGGATCCATTGACTAGATCCAATCTTCTCTAACTTTTTTTCTTAGTTAAGCCCCTATTTTGGTAATTTCCCAATATGCAGGCCATAATCCATCTTTAATAAGTCTTTAACAAGTAGGCTAGTTGACACTTTTGACTAGTTTCATACATAAAACACGGCTATAATTAAGACCCTTGTTATTATCTAATTATTATTTTTTCTTTGACTCATTGAATCTTCCTATTGATTGCTTCAAGTTACACAAGTGGAATATGCATGGACCCCAATTTTATACATCAATGTGATAGAGTCAGTCCAACAAGATTCATTCACTTGCTTAGGCCTATATATACTTCACAAAACAGCATCATTTCCAACACAACAACAATCTCTCACATACAAAAAACATGAGCCTAGACTACGTTCATCATCAGGCAAATATCAATATGGACATGCATGACGCTGAAGATAGCGCGTTTTATGATCATCTTACAAGGCAAATATTGCATCTTATGGACGACGACGATGAAATATTTGCGAAAAGAACTATAAAGAGTCGTCCCGAGTTTGATAGGAGACCGGTTAGTGGTGGTCAGTTGATCTCTGGGAAGCACTATGGTTGGTTAGAGGGTTCGAGAAGTGTGGAAGTCCCTAGCTGGATGGAGAACTTGTGGGCCAAAAATGGCGGCGGAACCGGGGTGTTCATACCTCATGCAGTGGCTGCAACTAAGCCTCGGAGAAGACGACATCGTAGACCAAGAAAGAACAATAATGGAGAAAGAATACATTCATCAAATGGGCAAATGATTCATGGGTGATGATATGATTAGTACTATCTTGTTAGCATTGAGTATTTGTGCTTTGTAAATAAAGTACTATATATCTTGATTATATTCATAATAAGTTATAAGACAATTCTTTATCTAGATTTGATTGGTATAGAGTTTTCTATGTTCTAATGATGAAACTGGGACAATGATTTCGCGGCTACATTCCAAAAATCTGTACCATCAAAACTTGATGCATATAATTAGATACATAACTTGGAGAATACGGATCCAATCTTAGATCAGACCCGAGAAAGCATATAGAAAAAACCATGTCATGAACTTATACAAGCATTACATTTGCATAAAAACAAAAAGAGGATTTTGATCAGATAGTTTCTTGTGTCTGATCAGTATGTCGATTTTGACTCAATCCTTCCCTAACTCTAGCACTTCTGTGTTGGAGACGTTGGTGTAACGTCTCTGACATCTGGTTAAAGAATTCTGGGTCCCACCTGTGTATTAATAATGGATCTTCCGCGTAACATATGTATATTGATGTAACTGCACTTTCCACAACCACCATCGCCAATCCAACCTATCGATTCCATAAAAAAAATGAGCACATATATCACAAACCGAGTGATACACGCTAAAAACTATCTAAAAAGTTGGATTTATATACACATACCAAGACCATGCCCATCAAGATGGCAGTTGATCCCATCATCATCTCTCTATCCCAATGTTTATGCCTGGTCAAAACTACAGCACAAGTTCCGGTAATCAGCCCACCCAAGAGCGTACCCATGAGTAAAACAGCACCTGAGCAATCGTATGCAATAAGTGCTTCAACACCAGTAGATTGAAACAACTCCCATGCATCTCTTGCCGAGTGGTTGAAGCTTTTACCATAAACCGCAATCTAAAGTAAACAAGATACACGATTTGTTATATTGAATCGATATTAATTCAAGAATGGTTACAATAATTTTCATAAAATAATTAAGAACCTGAACATATGCATATTTGTTGAAGAAACGAACAAGGGTCTCCACTAAATGAAACAGGAAATCCACACAGCATAGAAGACACTCGTTATTTCCAATTTTTGACCTGAATCCCCTGATCTGAAGTAAATAAAGAAGTTATAGACTTATAGTAGAGACTAATCAATAAAATCCAGTGATTAGGGATAGAAATTAGTGTATTTACCTCCCAACGCAGTGTTCGAATAGCAGCTGTGAATAGAGAACCGTAACAGATGCTTCCAAAAGAAGTTGTTACAGCATACCGTAAAGATTTAAGCACTGGGTTGCGAGGCATTGATGCTGCCTCTCGGCCACCATGGACAAGCACAAGAAACACCATACCCGATACTATAACATGAACAGTATTACAAAGAACAGCCCCAGTCCAAAACAAACTCACAGAGAAAACCTGCATTTATTACAAAGTGTTTGTAGATGTCATTACATAAGGTCAAACTTTTGCAGTTATTACGAAAAATATAAACTCATAAGCAAATCTGGCCACCTCACCACAAGAAGCCACCATCGCCCACCATCACCTATGCTCGAAGCCACCACACCAGCTGCACCAAAGGACCATAATGCTAGCCAAAGAAGCATGACTAGCATAAATGCACAGGCTACTCTCATAACTTCCGGCAGCTTCCATACCATCTTGACCGCTCCTTGTAGTACCAGCATTGTAAATGGAAGTCTATATAAAGTGCAAGAATTTATTTTTATAAAAACTTGAAAAATATATCAGCACATAAAATATTCAACAAGAGATAGTAAGTTGTTTTGCCATAAGATTTATCGAAAAATATCTGCATATTGTTAAAACTTATCTAAAAAACAACGGACACTTACGGTTTAAGGGAATAAAAATATATTTTGGAGCATGCTGTTATAATATGTGTTACTAGTTCTCATTCATAGTTTTTATTCAATTGTTGGCCGGCGTTGCTAGAAGATTACTTGAAATGCTATTATAAACAACACCAAATACATGATCTTGATCTAGATGAGGAAGGGGAAATATTGCAATTAAGATCTCATGACAATTGTGAGAACCATTATAGATGGCCTACAAATTCGCCTAGAACTCACCTCTAGAAATTTTTAATCGATCAAGGAAAAAAGTGTGACTATAGGTTACTTGTATAGTTGTATCCTTAAAATCTTAAAATGGTTATGTTATATGAAAGATATAACTTCAAATCTGGGTGAGTTTGCATTCTCATAAATCAAAAACTTTTCATGGACATATCTTGGTGGAGGTTGAAATAGTTCTGTTAACAAGGAAGAGCCAACGAATTAAGAAAATTCCAGCAAGGTTTAGAAGTTAGTCGAGACTATTCCTAGTTTAGGTGTAGGTCATCACAGAAAATTCTGTTGAAACATAGAGTATATGTAGCAACAGACGAATTTTCGGAAAAACCGCAATGGTTTTTCCTTCATTCCCCTGTTATTATGTATACCCTTTGTTGCAACATGATGTTTTGCGTTGGCCTACACCTCCACTTTTGGGAATAATCTTAACTAACTCATTAATGTTGACAATATTCGCCTAATTCTCTAGCTTTTTCTAATTGGCATAACTATTTCCACCTCGTGATGCCTCAAACAAAAGCTCTAATGTGTATCAATCAAGCATAAGTTATAATAGTTTCTGCAGAAAAAATGATATAATGTAGAAATTTAAAAAAGTGCATCACAAAACAGAGATATTCCCCTCTTAATACTTAACAACGTTATTAAAGTAGTTTAGGATATTACATTTGGACCATTCTCTAATCATAGTTTAGATGGATAATATATTCCGATATAAACAAGTCTGAGAAATTACCTGTCTATGACCGACATGATATACAAGAACTGCAATCCCGAACCAATGGCAAAAGCAAAACCCCAAAAGTACAGTTTGCCCCAAAAACACAAAACACTAAGCACCGCAAGGTAAGTAGTCAATAAATGGACAGAAATTTTCATCATCTGATTAGAACGTGAACCCAGCAACAATAACCAAACCCATCCAATAACAGTACTAATAGCCCCAGCAATGGCATATATCGGCCAATAGTCCTCCGTCAAACCAGCTTGAGAATCAAGAATCCCGTTTGTATATTGATCTATGTTAAGCCTATCCTTCTTCGTGTACCTATTTAATCCAAAAACCCCGAGAGCAAGACCTACCAAAACCAAATGCAAAAGAAATATTCCTAGCCAGAAAACGTCCCGCCAATGGCGTGAAGCTCCAAGATTTGGCCCCATTGTTAAGGAGTTGCCACTACTTGCACTTAAGTGACTTCTCCCCGCACTCTACAATTCAATATCACCCCTCAATCAATAAAAACACAATACATGCTATAAACTCCTCCTAACCTAACATGAACAAGGATAAACTTTGGTTTTTGAGGCCAAAACTAGTACATCCAAATTCAAAGTTGATACAATGATACATTGTTACAAATCAATAAAAGTTACAGTATCCGATTCTTCTTAAATATCCAATTTACTAACTTTTTGCTTAAATCAGAGAATGTAGTGAATCTTAAAAAGTGCATAAAAAACAATCCTACAAAATTCAGATAAACCGCCACTAGAGTATTCTTAGATAACAATAACAAGCAATACTAACTAAAAAAGTTTAGTCCATCTAATAGCATCATATTTTCCCAAATGTACTGCCTAACAGTATGCATCATATTTTAACTTAGGATAATTATATGAAAATGTAACGCAACTTGTCACATTTTCGAGTGTTGTGTAGCCAACTCTAATTTTTGCTATTATAACACCAAATTTCGAATTCAGATCTTTGTGTGTATTGGTGACCATTTTACCCTTGCTTTATTTTTACCACCATATTAACAGCGAAGGGTAAAATGGTCATTCTACATGAACAAAATACACACGAATGTCGGAATTCAAAACTTAAATACCCACAAATGCCCGAATTCAAAACTTCTGTATTTATAACAGCAAAACTAAAAGATAGCTACGTAGAACTCGAAAAAGTGTCGAGTTATATACATTTTTACATAATTATAAATTCTACCATTTGGGGTAACACTAATATTGGTAAACCTAAACAATTATACCTTCTATTTTTAGCAAGTGAACAATTCCTTTCAGATATTTCAAAATAGTAAGATGGAAAATATTGATCAAACTTAACAACAACTCTAAACAACAAGAAAAGCAAACCTGTTGAGCGGTTGTCATGGTACCAGTGTCCTCATCAGAAGACGAAAACTGACTCTGAGTATGATTCATGTCTGATCAACTGATTATTATCAAAAGTAACTAGTAGTTATTAGTTAGTTGATGAAACTTGGGAACAGAATTTCAACGGAAAGTCGTTGAAGGAACAGTTAGAGAAATCATAAGAAGAAAATGACAGATGAGAGGATAAAACCTCCTGTCGATAATAACAACTTTGATTCCTTCTTTTGATTATTTAATGCACGTTTTCCTGTTAAAGTGTTTGTTTTTTAAGGGAGCGACATGAGTTGTGTTTTGTGTTCACGTAATGATTATGATCATGCTATGCTATGTGGAGTATGGATCTAGTGAGAAGAATTAATGAAATGAGAAGAGTGAGAAATAATTATAACCACATATTTCAAATAAGGAAAGAGGAATAATAGGAGATGCATCTATTTTTCATGGGTGCATCTAATATTTGTGGTTGTAATTTCTTCTCATTCTTCTCATCTTAACTATATTTCTCATTTGATCCTAACTCATGCTATGTGACCAAAGCTTTTTACTGTAGAATGTTAATGGGGTCTTGTTGGTTGGTCATACTTTTACGAAATTTTTAAGCACCACTTTTGCACATGAGCCACAAGGTTCGTTTAATAATAAAAGAATGTTCACCTTAACACTTTTCTTTTATAAATTAAAATGATTTTTCTAACTTATGTCCATTGGTTAAGCATACTAAACAATACATAAAAGTACTCAGGGATCCACACAAAAGAACAAAAAAGTGTACCTTTGTGTGAATTACTATATCCTTTTTCATAGGTCTCATGGTACTTTTAGTGTGCTTAACGTGTGCCCTAAGACATAAGTTAGAGAAACCCAAATTAGAATATATAACTTAACCCAAAAATTATCCTTCCATCACTTAAGTTATAACACCTCCAACCCACACTTTAACCTAATAAAACTCAAATAAGACATACACACACACAAAATGCCTTATAACTTGGGCCGGTAGATTTGACCCGAGGAGCTATGGCATGAAGTGAGGTGTAGAGTGGAGTGGAGCCATATCGCTAAGTTATAAGGTTATAAATTACCCTATAACTTACATCGAGTGCTCTTAGTATTTATATTGACTATTAATGTTAAAAATAAATTGTGATACTCTCATGTTTTATTGAACATATGATATCGTGTTTGATTAAGTTAATTCTTAATAAAATATAGGTTCCATAGTAAATGACCTAACTTTCATTTTTCGCGCGTAAAAAATTCAAACATTATCTCTCATTTTTTAATTAGATACAAGAAATATTTTAGAAAATATATAGTCTTGTTGTAGCATAATGCTCATATATCATCTTTACACCTACAAAGTATTTGGTTAGAATAAAATTAACACTTTTTAAGACAGATTAAAAGATAAATATTTAATTCATGTGCATAAAGCAATATTAGTAATGGTATCTAATTGAGTTTAAGTAAGAGTACTAAAGTATTAAAGTAAATGGCTTTAGTGATTTTTTTAGTGTGGTATTCTCAAGTGTTTTCTCTTTAGTCTTTTACTACGTAATAGTTTGGTGGATGTAAATGTGGATGAAGATTCATAGGTCTTGATAGTTGGTGTTTAAATGGTTCTCAAGCATAAAGCATTGGTTACACAAAGATTGTTGGTTAGATGGTCAACTCTAACCATTATTTGTTTTGATCCTATGATCGAGACTCTTCCTCAAGGATCGTATCCTAGGTGATTCCGTTATTTTCTATATCAAAAATATTGATATTAAACTCATGACCTATTTCACAAAGGTCTTCTCTTTTTCGACTCAGCAAAGACATTCGTAGGCTGGCTCCAAAGTTGATGCGATTGGAGTTGGTTCTTGAGCATTTCTAGTGCCTGGGCTTTGGCGTGTGCCTAATATTTCTGAGCTTGGCAATATCAAAGAAATCGACAATGAACCAAATCTAATGTTTTTAACAAAAACAAGCTTACAAAAAAGGATATTTTACATCATCATATCATGAAATGAATGGTTTTAAAACAACAAAAGGGACACTTTAATTTGAAAAGGCCGGCTATTTACCTATTCTTTTATTGCGAATGCACTATTTTGCTAATCCAACTGTCCAAGTTTGCTTGGGTCATGTAGAATGTAGACCTTAATGGATTTAATAGATCACGTCCAAGTGCCCAACTAGACCATGTAATTTCTCCCTGATCACCTGATAGGGTTTAAACAAACACATACAGCGAATCCTTAACTAAACTCACATGCATAAGATAATTTTCATTCGAATAGACATCCTTTAATGTTGACTTCAACATAAATAGTTACATTGTCTCATATAAGAGAAAGTGGGCCTCATAAAATGATCTATTTTGAATTTAAAATAAATGACACATTAATATTTATGTAAAACAATATAATTAGTTTTATTGAACTCAACATTAGAGGATATCAATCCTTTTAATTATGCGTTTGTCAAGTTAGTAATATATATTATATACGTACTCCAACAAACCCAAAGACACAATCGGTTTCGTATACGTGTCTCGACCCAATTTTATCTTGGAGTCGTATGCCAAATTCTCCTTCTTAATCTTCTTATCAAATTGGGATGGTTTGAAGTGAAGTGCATTTTAGCCTTTATTTGGTTTCATCTTTTCTCTTTTCTTTCCAATTTGAGAACACAAAACTAAAAACAATTGTTTTCCCTTTCCTTTTCTTTTCCTTCATCTTTATCTTCTCAATTTTTATTTATTTATTTATTTATTTATTTATTTTTATTATTTATTATTATCTTTTTTTTTTTTACATTCGAGAACAGAGTGAAGAGTTAGACTTATGTTTTTTCACACGCTAGATGTTTCTTGTTTATATTTAATATAAAAGAAAGCATATTTGTTTGAAAAGTTACAAAATGAATAATGTTATTCTATCAAAATACGTTTACTTATAAAAAGTAAATACTTAACTATAAATTAATTCATAAATTTTCTCAACTTTCACTAACCACAACCATATATAGAGAAAAGATATGCAAAAAAAAATTAACGTTATTATACATTTTCATCCTATGATAAAATTTGATTTGACACTAATTCACACAACTTATTCAAATGAGATGTGATTTGAACACTCTAATAATTGATTTGCACAATTAAAAGTATTGTGTTTTGACATATATACCTTTAGATCACTTTTACTCATGTTCACCTTTACAAAAGTGCAATGTTGCAAAAATAGCGAGGTGGTAGTCAGGCGGTCGACCACTTTTTAGCGATTAATCAGTCAAGGCGGGATTAATCGGTGATTAATCGGATTGGCATTTTCTGCAAGTTTTTGGTATTTCTAGAGCTCAAACTAAAGATCTTAACTGATTCCAAGCCAACTATGTTCCCAAACCTCAATAAAAGGCTCCAATTCTGATTATGGGGTCTATTGTGCGTTATAAGTGAAATAAACGATCCCCAAATTAAGTACAATGCCTAAAATATTATTTTTTTAAGTTGACCGATTAAGAGGATTTTGCCAATTAGTCCGTTTTTTGACCGATTAGTCCCTTTTTTTAATCGATTAGGCTGATTTTTGACCGATCAGTGGCCAAATTTGACCATATCGATTTTTCTCCGATTTCAAAAATCAACAAGGTACAAGGCTATTTACTGAATCAGCCACCTAAACAAATTTTTGCAACACTGTTGAGTATTCAAATCAATTAATGAACTGCACCCTCTATTAAAATGGTCCATACAAAAAGTAAATTTCAATTTGATGCAAAACAAAAAGTAACTTCACATGTCATGAAATAAAGGTGCATCATAAAGCGTACGGAGTGGTTGTCTATGGTAATTATCTCCTTTTAACAACGCGTCAAAGTTGATTAAAGTTTATATTTGTCGGTGATTCTAAAGACATGCTAAAGATACAAGAAAATATCAGTCACTTACCTTTGACCATTTGTAACGAAAAGTGAACCTTGAGGCTGCCCACTAAGGGCCGGATGGAAATCGGTTAAGGGAAGGGATGACCGGTTAAGGGAAGGGATGACCGAATTGAGATTCGGTTGCTCCCACTGTGAGCACGTTTGTTGAAATCGGTCGAGTGAGCACATTTGACGAAATCGGTTGCTCTGCCGACCGAATGTACAAGAGAAAAAGCATCCCATTTCCCTTTCCAAAATAAATAATAATAATATGGGTCACGAGTGTGGGGAGAGAGGTGAAAATGGGTTGAAGAGAGAGAAAGCTGAGGTGGCAGCCGGAATGATGATGCAAATTGGGTCACGACTGTGCCCAGCCTGATAAAGGAAAGTGAGCTACAAAACAAAGCTAAATAAAGCAAATTACTTTACAAACAAAAGTTATATTTTTTGTATTTTTTTTTTCGTTATAAATGGGACCTATGAAAGTATAAAACGTCGATAGCTAACATAACTTCTAGTATTCGTTCTAAAATAAAAAAGTAAAATAACATAACTTCTAGTAGAGATATATAGGACGGTGGATGGTATCATTTTTGCTCCGAAAACAAAAGGTATAACTGTTTTGGTGCAACAACTCACCCACAAAGATTAAAACAATGGTTAAAGCTATTTTTTATATAGGAAAAATGTGTACCAAAGGAAATTTCATAAGCTATCAACTAAACATGTAAGATATTTCTCTTTTGTTTAATTAAAAAGAAGGCCATGACCTCACAAGATCAAGTACCACGACTACGTAACGAAGAATGGGTTTGATAAAGTAATCCACATAGTACATGCTACATGCTACATTGTTGTAGGTGGACCAACCTATCATTGTACGTACAAGCTTTTTGCGCCAAAAGTCATTTAATAATGCAAATCAAGGTTAGTCTCTAATACGTGCACTAATTGGCCCTTCAATTTGACTAATCCGGAATGTTTAAACATAATCATGTCTATTTCAGCATATTAACCATTTCATATTTTAAGCCTTTTAAATGACAAATCAATAATTTAAAACTATTCATACCACTAACAAATCACACAAATATCTTAACTGAAACTTAAATATATAAACTTGATCCGAAATTAATCTCATACCACATGCTACAAAATAATAATAAAAGTATATGATTTATTTGAAACTTAAATAATTTGACTTATGATTTATTTTAGTTTGTTAGAATTTGAAAGCATATGGTTATTTTGAGACACATCAAAATATAAAAGCGAACCAGAGAAGAAAACTGTGACATCAACTTCTTATTTATTTCTTTTGACCATGTTAACCAACTTTTTAGACCATATATTAGAGCTGACAAATCGTGTCTTAACAGGTCTTAACAAGTTCGGAGCGTGCGAATAACATAAGTTTCAAACATGAAAACGACTCGTTTAACATTTGGTTTTGGTGGTTTGAGTATGACAGTTATACGTTTTATGTATCAAAAAAGTTAAATATTGAACCTTAGAATACTAAAAACAATTATTTTAAAAAATAAAAAAATTGCATAGTACATTTTTTCCCTTAACAGGTCCTAACAGGTACCCAATTTGCTAGCTCTACCATATATGCCTCAAAGTTCTCTAAAGTATTTTACCAAAGCAACAATTAATCAGATATCGTTTGAAGTAATATAGAGCATATTGTAAACTTGTTGTAGCAAGTTGCACATAGTTTACGTTAAATAACATAACACATTCTATGTTACTGTAACATTTTTCGAAAAGCACAAACACAAACTCTCCACAACGGCTATAAATTCAGGAATCACATACGCGTCAATATCATCCTTCCAAAAACAATTTGGTTATTAATTACATAGATATTACAAAAGACCATCCTACCCCTACATCGTTAAAACACAAACTTTTTTTTAAATATTTCCCTCGATTCAATTTTTCAACATTTATTAGGTGAGAATCCAATGAGTTTATTCCCAAGGTCATAACTGACACGTGTCCCTTGCTGTTGCACATTCCCAATAATAGACAACCCAGACGACGTTGGAGCAAAGGCAAAGCAAAACGTCCCAGCCGAATCAACCGGTATCAAGTAATTCTTAGCCGGTAAATTTAACTTTTCACCGTTGGTAAAAACAAAACCTACAGTAGGCACTTCAACGCTCTTTTTCTTACTCAAGTCATAACAAGTGTCGAATAACGCCACGCCATCGACTCGCGTTAGACCCTCCTTAGTCCCGTTAACAAACGCGTCACGTAAAATCTCGTACCCTTCTTTTTGTAGACGTGTAATGGCCGTGCCAGAATCGACTATTACACCTCCGTTGCCGTTGTCAGCTAACTCAAAAGTCGTTGACGGGATATCTAATAATTTACCTCCTACACTCATTCCTTTTAGCCCTACGTAATAAAACGTGTCGACTTTATTGTTCCTAACTAACGGCGCCTTAACGGCGTCCGCCGCTAACGGCGTATTAAACTCTAGCGTCGACGTTTCATCACTATCACGATCAACTAAACAATAACTATAACTAGTCGCGTTAATTTGTGACGGAAATGATAACGGACCACCACCTAACCCTAACAAACCACCCGCACCAACAAATAACCCTTCATTATTATGTCCACAACCAATAGCCACATCACTAACAGTTTTACGCCCATCTAACGTAACCGTTTCGGAAACAAAATCCCCAACGGTATAGCTTCCGTCACCGTACGATACTTCGTACAAACAAGTACCGTTCCGACACTCCGAAACATCCAGGTTTTTGCAGTCACGTGCGTCGCACGTGATAGGTGAGTAGGATGATGACGTGGCAGGCTCGAAAATAGGATCTGTTTGTTGATAACAATCTGCACATGGTGCACATTGTAACCAGTTGACATCACTACCTGCAACCAATACAAAATATATGACTTTCTTTCATTAGTAAGATTGTAACAAAAAAAATTGAGACCGTTTCCTTAAGCTTATTTGTGAGTTTACAAGTTTATTATATTTTGGCTTTATATTTATATAAGCCTAGATTTATGGCTTATTCTTGTACTTATCTTGAAAAGGTTTATCATATCAAGTAATTTCGATTATTCTGTTTATAGATTTAAAATAGACATCATTTAATAATTACTAACTTTTTAAATTTCAATTATTCTGCTTATAGATTAACTTATTTTTGGTATCATATCAAGTAATTTTTGGAATGGAAACACGTATTAGATAAGTTTATTATGATATAATAAGTTTTCACATTAGTTTTTAAAATAAGTTTAAAAAATTTAAGCTTATAAAGTACTACGTATAAGCCTAATTGTCTGAAAATGTATCTTGCTTGTTACTATGCACTATCGTTAAGAACAAACTATTTAATAACTAATTTTTAAAATTTTGATTACTCTGTTTATCGATTGACGTATTTTTGTATTGAATCAAGTATTTTTTTGAACCTAAACACGTAATTTTGAGAATCAATACACAAAATAATCAAAATTTAAAAAATTAGTTATTAAATATTTCGATTCTAACGATGATACATACAACTGACAACTAAAAGATATTTTCAAACAATTATCCCTAGAGTATGGATCAAATGAGAAATAAAAGTAGAATGAGAAGAATGAGAAGTAACCACAGCCGCACATTTCAGATGCACCTACAAAATAAGATGCATCTCCCATGAAATTCTCTTTCTTCATTTGAAATGTGTGGCTACAAACATTTCTCATTCTTCTTATTTTATTTTCTCTTCTTACTGGATCCATACTCATTATCCCTATGCATAAAATTTTGAGACCAGATACATAAACAAACAAAATTTTACACTACGCATATTTAAAAAAAAAATAGAAAATGAATAACTACCTGTATCTAAAACCATGTAGAACTGACTCGGCGGACGCCCGATACCAACTCGGCAAAAATACTCCCCACTCCCTTGACTCGTCCCCGACGTAACCGGAACCTGCAACCCCTCCACATCCATCACACTCACACCCACTTCACCATTAACCAAAACCGGTTCAAGATCCGTTTTCCCAACTCCATTAACCAACATTTCAACTCTCGTCTGAACCGACTTCACTCTCACTTCATCACGCCTCACTCTATCTTCCACAACCGACTCGTAAGTTTTATGAAACGATTTCTTAACACTGACACGTGGATGAAGAGTTAATGAGAAGGTGTTAGAAGTAGTGACGTCATCAAGCGACGTCGTTGATGTAGTTGGTGATAGTGTGAAGAGATGGAGGGTTTTGTGGATGGAGTGGGTGATGTTGAGTGATGACGTGGAAAGTGTGGTGTGGGGTGGTAGGGTGCGGGGGTGGACGGCGGTTAGGGTAAGTGAGATGAGGATGGAGATGAAGGGGAACAGGAGAAACCCTAGTTTTGCCATTGGAGAGTGTGTGTGTGTGTGTGTGTGAAAGTGAAGTGGGAGTGATGGTGATATTTAAAGGGTGGGTGTGTTGAGTAAAGAAAGTGTTTTACTTTAGTTATGTGGTATGTTTGTTTTGGTCTCTAGGTTAAGTAAGTGCTTTAATAAAGTGTTTACTGCTATGTTTGGCGACACGTAGCAGTAGCAACAAGCAGTAACAGTAAGAACGTGTTTGGTAACGTAGCTGTAACTGTAATTATTAAGTGCTAAACAAGTAAATGTTTACCTCTTGTCGCTTGTTGCTTACTGCTTCTTCAGGAAGCAGTTAAGATTGGAACGGTTAATCATGTTTCATACGCTTATTGAGGTGTTGCCAAACAAGCAAATGCTTACCGCTTGTCGTTTAAACGCTTCAAAAAAGTTGTTGCCAAACATATTGCTCTTCCGTTATTCATGCAACTAAATGTGTTATGGTTTTCTCTAAACAATATTTGTAACATTTTGTTAAAATTTTGTTTGATGTCTATCTCATTGGTTAAGAGTGTTGAAAACGATTTGAGAAATGTAACGAAAGCCCTAAGAGCTGTTGATAACAACAAATTTTTCATAAATTCTTCACATATTCAGAAACATGCTCCACATTTTTCGTTAATATGACCAATGGGAAGAGTGAATTAAATTTGTATGTGCAAAATAATAGGAAGTTGTTAGTGATTTTTGATGACTTTAAAAGATTTTATTTGGACATTGTTAAATGTCTTAACATGAATTTCGAAAATTAGGTGTTAACAACAACTCTAAGGTCTGCTGTTAGCAAAACCTAAAAGATTTAAATCAACAAAGAAATTCTGACCTCATGCATCTTTTTTGGTATGTTGACCGACGTTTCTCAAATGACTTAGTTTCGGTCAATGAGTACTTGTTTCATATTTAATATGGTATCGATAACAATAGCTGTTTTTCAAGTTTTTCGGTCCCAATTATAAATTCTGAAAAAAGAAATGCGGGCAGGGCGGAGCATGAAGGTTCGAATGTTGCCTCGGCAAAGAGTCATCTTAGGGAGCAGTCGACTGTCATACAGATTTTGAATTGCATGGCTGGCACAATTCTGACTACTATAACCACGCTGCCTGTATGGAGCCTTACTCTATTCCTTCGCCCGCGAGACATCTACTTAAAAGATCGTTTTCCCGTCTATTTGATCAGTGAAGCAGACAACTCTCGTTCGTACCTTCTTGGCTTAGGCGAGTGTGCGGCCTTTAGAGAAGAGATAGGGGCGAGTACTAATCTTTCGTTTTGTCAATGACCTATTTTTTCCAAAAGACCCTACTTAGCCAATCAACTAAATGTTTGCGATGAGAAAGTGACATTTGATCAATGTCACTTTAATATTGATAATCATAATGTTAAGGGAGCGATTGATGTGTATATGAGAATGAATATAGATATGGGTATGGAAATAGGTTTGTAAACCCACCACTTACTTTAGGCGGGGTACAAAACATGCCTATTTATATGGTTTTTATACCATTTTAGAAAATGCATGTATAGTGGACGAGTTTATGCGAGATAATGTGCTCTAGTTTTTAACATTAGCTAATTTTGTAAAACACAATTTAATCAAATACAGTTAACAACATATAAAATCACTTAACAACTGATATTTGTTTTTACTTTTTAGGGTAAGAAGTTGCATATGTTGAATTGGTTGGTTTATTGCTTATGTTGAACTTTTCTGGTTTGGTCACTTGGTTGGTTTATTGCACATGTCGATACTACTTAACAACATATACATTTACATTTTATATGAAAGAGCAACTTTGACGCTAGGAGCTTTTTCAATATATCTCAAATTAAATTGTGAGAGTAGTAAAGCGATACAAAAACTTTGATAGATGTTCACAAAAGCCATAAGATTTCAAGGGGAGTAAGAAACAATTTTTTTGTGCCCGAAAAGCAGTGGCATAAATCAAGGGATTGGAATGTTTTCCTATTTCTTTTAAAATTACTGTCTTTTGGCTTTTGTTTTTCTTTTTTCAAATCATAGCATGTATTTTTGCTAATTAAATCGGTAATTCATGAAATCCATTATCACGTGTTTTTCATATGGATACATGGAGTATTAGCATGACATATGATATATTTTATGTTACCAAATAATAATATGATTACATTTAAATTTATATAAAAACACATGAAAGTCAAGCTTCATTGACTGTTTAGTATGGACAGATTTTTATTGGTAAAGGTAGAGTAGATGATAGTCCTTGCATCAAGGCGGATAGTACGTTGGATGGTGACTTATTAAATTTTCCTACATTCACTTTATGATTCAACTAATAAGTTGGTATTTTTTTAAAAGTTTTTTGCATTTTAAGTCTTAAATTTCATTAGTCAAAGAATATTACTATTGCATACCTATTTTTTTCCTTCACATTTGTTGCCTGCACCCAACTTATGTTCATTGACCAAATCTAAATGTTGCTCGATGAATTTCAAAACATAAATTTCATAAAAAATGTACGAAGGTACTATTTGTCCAAATCTAAATGTTGCTCTCTAATTACGGGTAGCCTTAAGGGTGAGAAGTTAGCAAATGTGATCAAATTCGCAGCACCTAATATTGCTACTTAACGATTTAAGTTGATTTCGGAACCTTTTTTTTACCTTATACTAGATAATTAACAACTTAGCTGTTTAATTAAAGGGACTTCTTGAGGTAAGGTATTGATAAACATGTTGACTCGCCAACCCATTTGAGCTTTACAAAAACCAAGTTTATATAAAGTTAACTGGATTGACAGTCAACCCATTTGACCTATTTAGATGTGCATACACGTTACGCTCGCAGGTTTGACCCGCTGACCTAAACATGTGGTGTTCTTGAAGGGTTGTGCCGACTTGCCAACACGGACCTGACAGCCCTATGTACGGTGGTGTTTGAGAAGGAACGTTGTAATATATTCATTCATGAAGCACAAAATTTTTATTGGAAATAAACATCCTTTTTAGTCCACTTATAAATGTAATGCAAGTCATACTAGCCACATCAATCAATTACAAATATTACTAGGATTGCAGAAACAAGAATCACTTATGGTAGAGCTTGTATAGCTGCATCTTCCTCGACTTTGGTTTCATCAAAAGACAAGTTAATCCTGTTCTCTTAAAACTGCATCAAGAAAAAGTTGCGGTATCATGTTATACGTTGAGAACCACTAGAGCTAGTAACCTTCATCATCTCCATTAACATTGCCTGCAAATAACCAAATAGTGCCGCTGTTAATTACTAAAAAGGTGACTGCTATAAAACTGAAACATCAGAAACATATACCAGTCTATCAATTCTTGATCTTTTGGAGAAAAAAATTGTCTTATAACATTCGTCAAAATTCTTTATGCCCAAGATGATTATATTCTGATACTTAATTGTTAAAGTTAAATCCACCTACCATTTTTCTTACAATATGAAAATATATTTGTCAATTTAGAAGTAAATATAGCTCATTTGACACTTAAAAAAAATTTATATAGTTTGGGTTTCAGCCTCTTTTATATATTGGAATAGTGAAGCTTATATCAAAATCGTACAACAGCGGCAAGACGCGCTGTGTAGCAGCTCTCAAAATGGGTCAGTTTTTAGTACGAGTAGAAATTGGGTTGACCCAAACACACTTTTTAACTAAGGCATTGAAGAATAATTAATAATAGAGACATTTTTACTGTAATAATAATCTAAATCTTTTAATCATACAGCTTTAGAGATTGTATGCACTATAAAATATTGGGAGGGGTGTTAAGTTTGGTGGTGTTGGGTCTTTGGGTTGGGTATGGAGGNACTACCTGCATTGACCCAAAACCGGTCAGTTTTTACTTTTTTGGCCTGTTTAAATTTAAGAGTGTCCAAACCAAACCATTTAATCATTTACATGTAAATTGGTCTAAATTGCCAACCTTAATGGGATGTGATATACTTTCTCGTACATTACACAAGCTTCACTAGATATGTTAAGCAGGATAATCCAGTAAATGCACAACTCATAGTTACAAGTTACAACTTGTGGTGAGAATTTTATCATCGTAACCAACTAACCACCATCATTTACTAATCGATTCTATTTAACGTTTTTGGTGCCACATCTCTTAAGTTTATTGCATATAACAGGACCGAAATGCATGTAAATCCATAAGCTTAGTGCCTAGCGAGTTCATAAAACGTCGTACAATAACATAACTCTGTAAGTTGATTCTGAATTTCAATTGCATGCTCTGATTAACTCTTATGACTAATGTGCTACTAATACTAACTTCCAACTACCGTTTTAAGTTGATCGTGAAAGCTATTATGACTGTTTTGTCTATGGAAGATGCAGACCTTCTACGCTCAAAAATGGGCTTCATTAAATCATAACAGTAACAGTTCATATAGCGCACAGTTGCTAATAAACATTAAGAATTAAGCGCTATTCTAGCCTCAACAGTAGCTATAAGCAAGTATTGATATGACAGCATAAGATACGAAGATAGGCTTCATTAAATCATAATAGTTACAGTTCATAAGTTCATAAATGAAAATTGTAACACAAAAACATAAGATATGAAGATCATACCTGAAATAGAAAGCATAATCACACACTAGCAAAAGACGCAGTGAAGAGAAAGCTACTAGGGCTAAATAATTTCGTTTCAAAGAGGTCACGCCAAGTTTTTAACACAATATTGTATTGAATAACCTTTTCATTTAACCGAATTATCATAAAACAATCCTCTTTTTGTTCTCCCAAAACAATACACCAGAAGCGGGAACAAATCCTCCAATATTTCTGAAAGCCCCCAATGTCATTAAGGTTAACAAAGTACTTGAACGACCATTCAGAACACCCATTGCTCATCTCGTAAATATTCAACCGATGAGAATCGGTATTGTCCATACTAAGAAGAAGCAAACAACCACGAGACTCAAATAACTTATGATCCCTAGCTACATTCCCATTCAACAATAGCGGGAGTTGCATGTTTGTTAAAGCAGGAACCTCATTCACAGTATCTAACTTATAATGCATAGCCTTGACAGGAAAGATAGTTAACCAATGAATAGCATCATTCCAATATATACCATGTTCAAAACCAGAAAAACAATGGGTAGTAAATCGACTGCTATAAACACTACTACTCCAATCATGTGTCTCTGAAGAGTAAGTTTGTATTTGAATGGAAGAAACAACATCATCGTCATTAATGCCCGTAGCATACATGACTTTGTAGTAAGGTGATTTGAAAGGATTGAAAGCCATTTTCATACCACAACTAATATTACTTGATTTCATGTTATGGGGGCGTTGTGGAAGCATCTTAAAGAGATTAATGGATGGATTGTACACATAGTACTTATCAGGAATATAAGTATAGCATAAAAGTAAACCATTACACGACTGCTTAACAAAAACATTACTGCAAGCAAGTTTAATGATGTTTTTATGCCGAGATGTCCCGGCTGGAATTCTGCCATCCAACGGCACGAAATCATATCTATCTGTTTCGAAAGGATCCCTGACAAAGAGACCGGACGTAGGATCTATGTTAGGGATTTGTCTACGATGTAGAACGAAAGTAGGGGATGTTATTAGAGATAACCAGCGTTTGGATACGGATTTAAACAAAAGAAGTGAAATTATGGGTAACCTAAGTAAGATTTCGATTAATAGGTCGTCATTGGACACAACTGTATTTACCGATGAAGGGACTTTCTTAGATGCACTCACATAATCACCGGTAACTATCTCTGATGAACTTCTGGCAACAGTTTCCATGGAGAAGCAATGAAACCCTATAAACCCTAGTATTAAGCTAAAAATATACGTACACAAAAATCTTAAGTAGATAAGCCTTGTAAACAAACTTACCCAAACACCCTTTTAAACTAGTGTTTTGCATTGTTTATCTAAGTGGTTATCTGTTTTAAAATATTTTAGTTTTTGAAATAAACTCTGTTATAAAATAAAATAATACTCATTTTTCGTGTTTGAATGAAAAATAATACTTCATTCGTTTAAGATCTTGGCGGCGCGTCACCCGAAGAGAAAAGTCTTTGCAGGCTGCCTTTCATCTATCGTGGCAAGTGTTTTTTCTTATTTGTTTTTATTTTTTTGCATTCTGATCACCTTTCTCTATTATAAAGTGTCATAGTCAGTGGTCATAGTCCTAAAGTAATCAATATGGTTGTCAAATATCGTCATTCTTACCTTTTAAAGTTAACTTTCAGGTGGCTACAGCTGGTTTGGCTGCAGTTGAAACTCCATGGGGTCTTGTTCTTGGAGGGATCTTGTAAGTTCATATATTTAAAACATATGTTTTGACTTTTTGACATATCTTGTTAACGGATTGTTTTCTTGTATTAGAGTGCAAGGTTTTCACCTTTGTTTTCTTGACTAAAATCATCTATGAGTAAATGCTTAAGATTTTCACCTTTGTTTATAAATTCAAAAACTGGATCATGAAGTAGTTGCAGGATGTCCCAACCCTATTAGAACCCAAACTCGCCCAACCCCTCCATTTTGCGATAGGGAACCATATTTAACTGAATCAGAAACCAGTCACATTTCAGTAAAAGATGCAAAGAACCAATTAGGCCATTTATCACATTCTAGCACAGTAACAATTACGGTATCTTTTAAACAATAAACTGAATCAGGCAAATAACCTATCAACGTACGAACTGGACCCGGCATCAAAAGGTTGTAAATCTGACCATAACCCAATTCCTCTAAGCTATGCAACCAGCTGGACAGACAAATCGAGAAGCACAGCAAGATTTGACAGTGCACAAATATCAGGAGAGAACGGGAATAAAATAATTCCAGCTAAACAGGAGGATGAAGAATATCTTAGTCACAAAAGAACCAAAATGAGAAGCTAGTACTGTGTAGACAAGAAAAAAAGCAGATATAAACACTATCATGAGTCAAATGTACAACTTTCTTAGTAACTGCTTCTCAAAACATTTTTATCATCATAACCGTCGTCAATTCGTCAATTACTAATTTATGATAGCTAACCAAATTCCAAGATACCAATCTCTTTTCTCGATCTATAGCATAATGTATCTTCATGTTTAGAACCTGAAAACCATGATAATCAATACGCTTAATGCCTAATAAGTAATGAGTTCATAGAACGTCAACAATAACATAAGTATGTTCGTTGATTCTGAATTTAAACTGCATGCTCCTATTAACAATAACATAAGTACTGTCCTACTAATACTAACTTACGACCATTGTTTTAAGTTATTATGCCTCACTTTTCATGGAAGATACAGACCTAAGAAGCTCCAAAATGAGCTTCTCTAAGTCATAACAGTAACAGTTCATATAATACTCAGTTGTTAATGAACATTGTGACATGATGACATAAGATATGAAGATGATCATACCTCAGATAGAAGGCATACTCATACATTAGCAAAAGATGCTGTGAACAGAAAACTACCAATAGGGCTAAATAAGCTCGTTTCACAAAGGTCACGACATGTTTTTGACACGATATTGTATTGAACAACCTTTTTATTTAATTTAATCACCATATAAGAATCCTCTTTTTGTTCACCCAAAACAATACGCCAGATACGGGAGCAAATCGTCCATTTTCCAAGAATTTGCACTATAATGTGACCAAGATTAACAACGTACTTGAACGACCACTCTAAACACCCACTGCTCATCTCGTAAATATTCAACTGATGAGAATGAGTATAGTCCATACCAAGAAAAAGCAAACAACCGCGAGACTCAAATAATTTCCCATCCAACGACAAAGGGAGTCGTATGATTGTTAAAGCGGGAACCTCATTCACAATATCTAACTTGTAATGCAAAGCCTCACGTTTAGAAAGAATTAACCAATGAATAGCATCATTCCAATAAATTACATCATCAAAACCTGAAAAACATTCGGCAGGAAATTGATTGCTGCAAGCACTACTCCTCCAATTACGCGTTTCTGAAGAGTAAGTTTGTATTTGAATAAACAAACCAACCGAAGCATACACAACTTTGTAGTGAGGTGATTTAAGAGGATCAAAAGCCATTTTCATTCGACAACTAATATTACCAGGTCTCAAGATATGGGGGCGTTGTGGAATCATCTTAAAAAGATTAATGGACGGATTATATACACAGTACTTATCAGGACCAAGATAGCATAAAAGCAAGCCATTGCATGACTGATTAACAAAACCATTACTGCAAGGAGGTTTAAAGATGGTTTTAAACCGAGATGTGCCAGATGGAATTCTGTCATCCAACCGCATGAAATCAAATCTATCTGTTTCAAAAGGATCCATGATAAAGAGACCTGATGGACGATCCACGTTAGGGATTTGGCTACGATGCATAATGAAAGCGGGTGATGTTACTAGAGACAACCAACGTTTGGATACGGATTTAAACAAAAGAAGTGATATTACTGGTAACTTAAGTAAGATTTCTGTTAATAAATAAAGGGAGTTCGTTATCATCAGTAACTATCTCTAACAATTCTGATGAACCTCCCGCAATCAGTTCCATGGAGAAGCTAAAACCCTCTAAACCCTAGTATAAAATTAATATATAACATAATTTATTTTAAAGAAACAGGGAAAGTCTTGTAACTTATTTGTACTTTAAACACTTCAGAAGTATTTATCGCTTTTAAATGATTTTTGCTATAAGTCCATTAAAAAGTTTCACATCTTTTATATAATAAAAGAATTACTCCCTCCGTCCCAAAATAAGTGTCCGGTTTGACTTTTCAGAGTCAAACTGGTTCAACTTCGACCTTAACTATTTTTGTGGGNTGACATAAGATATGAAGATGATCATACCTCAGATAGAAGGCATACTCATACATTAGCAAAAGATGCTGTGAACAGAAAACTACCAATAGGGCTAAATAAGCTCGTTTCACAAAGGTCACGACATGTTTTTGACACGATATTGTATTGAACAACCTTTTTATTTAATTTAATCACCATATAAGAATCCTCTTTTTGTTCACCCAAAACAATACGCCAGATACGGGAGCAAATCGTCCATTTTCCAAGAATTTGCACTATAATGTGACCAAGATTAACAACGTACTTGAACGACCACTCTAAACACCCACTGCTCATCTCGTAAATATTCAACTGATGAGAATGAGTATAGTCCATACCAAGAAAAAGCAAACAACCGCGAGACTCAAATAATTTCCCATCCAACGACAAAGGGAGTCGTATGATTGTTAAAGCGGGAACCTCATTCACAATATCTAACTTGTAATGCAAAGCCTCACGTTTAGAAAGAATTAACCAATGAATAGCATCATTCCAATAAATTACATCATCAAAACCTGAAAAACATTCGGCAGGAAATTGATTGCTGCAAGCACTACTCCTCCAATTACGCGTTTCTGAAGAGTAAGTTTGTATTTGAATAAACAAACCAACCGAAGCATACACAACTTTGTAGTGAGGTGATTTAAGAGGATCAAAAGCCATTTTCATTCGACAACTAATATTACCAGGTCTCAAGATATGGGGGCGTTGTGGAATCATCTTAAAAAGATTAATGGACGGATTATATACACAGTACTTATCAGGACCAAGATAGCATAAAAGCAAGCCATTGCATGACTGATTAACAAAACCATTACTGCAAGGAGGTTTAAAGATGGTTTTAAACCGAGATGTGCCAGATGGAATTCTGTCATCCAACCGCACGAAATCAAATCTATCTGTTTCATAAGGATCCATGATAAAGAGACCTGATGGACGATCCACGTTAGGGATTTGGCTACGATGCATAACGAAAGCAGGTGATGTTATTAGAGATAACCAACGTTTGGATACGGATTTAAACAAAAGAAGTGATATTACTGGTAACTTAAGTAAGATTTCGATTAATAGGTCATCATTGGACACGACTGCATGCACAGATAAAGGGAGTTCATGATCATTGATAACTATCTCTGCCAGTTCTGATGAACCTCTAGCAACCGTTTCCATGGAGATCGACGCTAAAACCCTCTAAACCCTAGTATAAAATAAGCACATAACATAATTTATTTGTACTTTAAACACTTCAGAAGTATTTATCGCTCTTAAGTGATTTTAATATAAGCCCATTGAAAAAGTTTCATATGAATCCAATAATAAAATTACAAAGAATGTTAAGCCACGTAAATATATTTACCCAAACACCCCTTTTAAATAGTGATTTGTATCGTTTATCGATATCTAAGTGGTTATCTTGTTTTGATTTATATAGATAAGTTGTTTAAATAAAACTCTGCTCTAAAAAGCATTTTGACATCTATTTTATCTATTTTAACCACCAGCATACATGCACACGGTGACGATGCATAGCATCAGATAATTATACTTATAAATTTATGATAAAAATGATAGTAAAAGTTTGAGAAATAAAATATATTTAAACTATTAATTTAATGATGGACGTTGTTATCATTTTTAGTTAAAGGTATATTGGTAATTAAACTTTACTCATTTTTAAGTTTTTAAAAAAACTGATTTTCTCTTTATAAATAGAAAAAACAGAGATAAGCACTTCAAAATTAGCAATTCCAACGCATGTTCACTCATGGATTGCACAAGTGCATGTTCCTGTTAAATCTTAGTAATTGCTGCTTTGTCCATGGAAGCTAGAGACCTTAGTAGTTCCTAATAGGACTGAGCATGGAAGACCCAAAACCCGATCGGACCGAGAAACTCGACCGACTCGATAGTGTTAGTGTATTATTATTAGTCTATTGCCTAGACTAATAATAATACACTAACAGACACGACCTGATACGAACCGAAGGACCATCAGTTCGGTCTTGGTTGCTGGTTTATAGGGTTTAGGGTACCGGGTTGGTTCGGCGCAAAAATGACCACAACTGTCTAAAACCCGGACTGACTAAACCAAACACCCTTTTGCATTGTATTTGAGAAAACCGAACCAAACACGCCCTAATGGAAACCCAACAGTCAATTGTTCTATTTTCTTTTTACACTTTTCATGCAGCCAAAACACAAAACTCATCCTAACCTTACGTGACTATCCTACATTAAAAAAAGAAAAACCCCTGAATCCCTATTTTTTAAGCCCATTAGCCCATTTAGCTATTGGGTTACTTGTTACTTCTCTATNTTTTTTTTTTTTTTAGAAAGGCCAAATCTATTTTCAAATCTATTTTCAATTAACATGCAAATTAGTTTGTTCGTTGTTTTCTACACGATGTCGGAGCCCTCGAATAAATTATAGTGGTTAGCCATGACCTAACATAGTGGTATATTAGATTATTAGATACGTCATACCACCAACGTGAATCCGATGCCCATAGATGACGAGTTAAAGAAAAAGACATAACCTAGATGGCATGTTTATTTTGTTTTAAAAGCCAACATCTATTGTATACTCCATCCGTTTCATAATTATTGTCCGGTGTTGACTTTTAAAGTTTTTAGTTTTCAACTTTGACCTTAAATATCTTTTATATAATAAAAGAATTACGTCATTTCGGAGTTTTTTTGACAAAACAATTTTAGTGGAAAAAATTTTGGACTAATAGGAATGTTCGATTTTGACACATAGGCGAAATCGAGCAATATGGTTGGCCAATAAAAAGTCAAAATTGAATTGATTTTTGTTAAAATTTAATAAATTTGGTGGAGAATTTAATTGAGGAGAAAAAACTCATAAAAATATAGGTGTCAAATTTATGAAAATAAAAACTTAAAAAAAGATGATGTAATTAAAAAAAACATTAGTGGTCGAATTTTAAACATATTATATGGAGTTAAGTGTAAAATTATAAATCTCCATGTTTTTTTTTCTAACTTTAGACAATAAACAAATAACCCCTTACACTTTATACCCCCTACACTTTATATACTAGGGATGAGCAAAAGAACCAAAGAACTGGAACCGGACCGAGAACCGGACCGGAACCATGAAGAACCGAACCGGAACCAAAACTAATGGTTCCAGTTCCAGTTCTTGATTTTGAGATTTTTCGGTTCTTGGGTCGGTTCGGATCGGTTCCACCGGTTCTCGGTTCCGGAACCAAAGATCCAATAATTATAAAAATATGTAATTTTTGTACTTCTTATCAAAATATTAATCAAATTCTACGTATTATTAAAAAAAACCCTACTAGCCATCAAACCAAACACTCTAAACCCTAATCTTTAATTCACTGAAACATCCACAAATCAATAATTAATCTAAACCTAATAACATTTCAAGATCATTCATCATTATCAAAACAATGGAAGTAAGTTTATATTTTATTGAAACTTTGAACTCGCTTGTCAACATCGATTGTTGAAGCTTTAATTTGCACCCAAGATTGGGTGAGAAAGCCGAGAACGCAAATTAATTGGGATGATGTTGAAGATCTTATTAAAGACGATGAGATAGTCAAGGATATGGAAGAACAAATAGAGAAACTAACGAGAGAGACAAAGAGAAACAAACTGTGGAACTCTAAACGGTCTTAGTTATTTTGATGGACAAAGTTTTAAGTTATTTTATTTTGTTTTCCGGATTGTTATGCATTTGTTTTGTTAAAAATATGAACAAGTGAAAGTAACTATAGAATGATTGATTATTTGAGTTTATGGTTTAGTTGTTAATTGTTATTTGTTTAAATGTAAATGGTTGCAAGTTCTTAAAAAGTTTAATTTTTTGTGTTTTTTTTTAGCTTAATAGAAAAGCCGTTCCTATACGGATAGACCCAAAAGAACCGGAACCGAAACCGGAACCAAAAACTATATTCGGTTCGGTTCTCGGTTCCCACTTTTCAGAAAAATCAGTTCTCGGATCCACCGGTTCCGGTTCCGGTTCCAACCGGTTCCAGAATCATGCTCATCCCTACTTTATACCCCCTCACTTTATAATATAAACTTTGTTTACAATTACATGAGTATTAATATTTGTTTGAGACTTCCATCCATTAAACTTACAAAATTTTATAAATGTACGAATTAGTTTAATATACGTTAAATACTTTTAAAATAAATATTAGTTTTAAACTTTCATCTATTAAAATATCTTTTTACTATGTAAGTTAAATATAAATAAGAACTCATGTTAATCTATTTAAAAGTTTAATCTATACGTACAGTCGTACACGGGTTTGAATATTAAATACAGTTAAATTATTATTAACGGTAGTATAAAAATCAAATGGTAAGTACGAGTTGTGATATGAAAATAAATATACGCGATTGTACTTATAACGACTCATTTAATTATTATTTAAAGTTTATATACGGATATCCGGAAAAATATTTTTAAAAAAGTTCATCAACGCTCATTATGTGCTACTTAACTCGCACATTTTGTACAACATGATATCAATAGTTAAAGTTAAACAATAACATCAATCTCAACATTAACATCTATGTCAGCTAAACAAAGTTAAATCTTTCATCCAATAAAATTTTTACAAAATAATAATTGATATTACTATATAATGAAAAACTCATGCGTACTTATTGGGTTGTACTTATATCATAATTTTCACGGGTAAATTCTTATATATCCATATAGTAAACAAAAAATTTAAAATAAACTTGATTTATGTGTAAACTCATGTGATCAAAGAACATTTGACCTAATAACATTATAATGAGACACGCTCAAGAATCCAATACAAGGTCGATGCCACGGTTGTATTTACAATTTCTGCTAACTATTTTTCTTACTTTCGCACATGTTGATGCTCTAACTTTTTAAAATATACATAAGATTTTCTGTTTTTAAACGATAATACTATATAATTAAATTTTTCTAGAAAAACCCCGTATGTACACGGGTATTATAACTAGTTTTGATTTATGTTATATATTAAGTTTTAAATGTATTTTCATTACTATAATTTTAATCAAATATTATATAACACAATTAAAGATATTTAAGGTAAAAATTGCAAAATAAAAATTTAACAAGTTAATAGTGGACTAGAGTTTGTCAACTCATTTTGTAGGTCATGCTTTTATGACGTGGTCAGAAGTACATATCAACTGACATTGGTAGACGTACCGAAAACTTTGTTATCTCCATTCTCCACTAGCCGACTACTAGAGTTATGAGTATTTATTTCACTGTTTCTGTAACCTGCTCTGTTGATGTAATTATGTATGAGATCTTAGTAAAAAATAAGTTACAAGACTATTAAGCCAAGTCTGTCGATTATGATTTTAACTACATAGTTTAAACGTATCCATTATCTTAGCAAAACCCTCATTGTTACTAGACCATGACAACACATGCAAAACACAAAACACAAAAATACATCTAAAACGTCTATTGAAGCAACGTCCAATATGAAAGTAGAAATTTTCTAAAAAATAATCAAAAACGATAGATCCAAAAAACTCAAACGAAAAGAAAAATATACATTCTAAAATAGAAAAGGGAACGTTAATGGACATAAAAGCAAAACGCAAGATATATAAATCGTTTGTCAGCAAGTTACCCACGTATTGTGATTGTGATATACAACCTTGTATGTTAGTACTTGTTTGTTATACATGGATTCCAACCAGACACACCATCTTAAAGTAGTAAAATTGACGTTTTGGGGACAAATTTAAATTAATAACGAATGTCATGACTTAAAGATATTTTAATACCACTAACTTGGCTACAAAATGTTCATAACAAAAAGACGCCATGCTTAATAATATTGTAATATGAACTACTTCCAACATAAAACGCTAAAATGTTTGTTGGAGTGTAACTCAATATTATTGTCGTTTGATGTCACAACCACTATATACAATCACACTCTATCAAGACAGCGAGATAGAAAATGTGGATACAATACTTAGGCAAAGATTGATGTAATTCAATCATATGCAATTCAAATTCCACAGAGATTAATTGTACCCCTTCATCTTTATATAAAGATTCTTCTTTGTACTAATGTTGTAAACTTGGTTAATAAACAAGGTAGCGTTTGAGGGATATTGTGTGTGTGCTTCTTTTCTTTGTCGATGGTGTCTTGCGATCTTGCAGGGTGTCGACTTTTCTGGTGATGAGTGCTTTGATTGATTCCGCGCTAAGCTTTAAGGTTTTACAACAACATCTTATAACAAAATGTTGACATCTGTTTTATAACTATCTTAAAGTACTGCTTATAAATTATAAGCACTTTAGAATTAGCAATTCCAAACACTACTTTACTTGCAGATTGCACAACTGAACGATCCTATTAATGTTTCGTAAATCTATTTGTCCATAGAAGCTAGTGACCTTACTAGCTCCTAAAGCTTTTAAGTGAGCATAGAAGCTAGTGACCTTACTAGCTACTCCGCCTTAGGCTAAAGGGGTTTTGTTGAATCATACCAACATTCCTGTAAGTGAGCATATAACAAGTGTAAATAACGAACCAGCGGAAGATGATATACAATGAAAGCTACTTGAAGGGATCTGAACCCAAATAACAAACGTACAACTTCTCATAAACATAATTATCCTCATAACTGATGTCGTGATTATTACCTAAATTTCGTAGATGCCACATCTCTTTCCTCTGTTGTACTATGTATCTTCATGTTCAGGTCCTGAAATGCTCATTAATTAGTAAGCTCAGTGCCTATCGAGTTCATAAAATGTCAGCAATAACCATTAACGAAACTCTCTACTAGATTCTGAATTTACTTTGTATGTGCCTATTTAATATTACAAGCAATGTGCTAATAATACTAATTTTAGACCATTGTTTTTAGCTAATTTTGAAAATTATTATGCCTCATGGACAGACCTTGGAAGCTCAAAATAGGCTTCATTAAATCATAATAGTAACAGTTCATATAAGTTCATAAATGAAAATTGTAACACAAAAACATAAGATATGAAGATCATACCTGAACTAGAAAGCATAATCACACACTAGCAAAAGACGCAGTGAAGAGAAAGCTACTAGGGCTAAATAATTTCGTTTCAAAGAGGTCACGCCAAGT
Organism: Artemisia annua; assembly: GCA_014162995.1. Lineage (NCBI taxonomy): Eukaryota > Viridiplantae > Streptophyta > Magnoliopsida > Asterales > Asteraceae > Artemisia > Artemisia annua. The sequence continues at coordinate 132 of LBNU01011550.1, read as the reverse complement.
TTTTAACACAATATTGTATTGAATAACCTTTTCATTTAACCGAATTACCATAAAACAATCCTCTTTTTGTTCTCCCAAAACAATACACCAGAAGCGGGAACAAATCCTCCAATATTTTGAAAATCCCCCAAC